>JAYKQN010000009.1:652500-665000 GCA_036785175.1 Eupleurogrammus muticus | reverse complement strand
GTCCCAGTTTTTTTCAGGTCATTGACCAACTCCTGTCGTGTAGTTCCGGGCTGATTCCTCACCTTTCTTAGAATCATTGAGACCCCACGAGGTGATATCTTGCATGGGGCTCCACTCCGATTGAGATTGACCGTCATGTTTAGCTTCTTCCATTTTCTAATGATTGCTCCAACAGTGGACATTTTTTCACCAAGCTGCTTAGCAATTGCTCCCTAGCCCTTTCCAGCCTTGTGGAGGTGTATAATTTTCTCTCTTGTGTCGTTGGACAGCTCTTTGGTCTTCGCCATGTTACAAGTTAAAGTCTTGCTGATTGTATGGGGTGGACAGGTGTCTTTATGCAGCTAAAGACTTCAAACAGGTGCATCTGATTAAGGATGATACATGGAGTGCAGGTGGACTTCTAATGGGCGGACTAACAGGTCCTTCAGGGTCAGAATTCTAGATGACACACAGGTGTTCAAATACTTATTTGGCGCTATATCACACAAATAAATCATTAAAAAATCATGCATTGTGATTTCTGGATTTTTCTTTTTAGTTTATCTCTCTCACAGTGGACATGCACCTACGAAGAAAATTTCAGACCCCTCCATGATTTCTAAGTGGGAGAAATAGCAAAATAGCAGGGTGTTCAAATACTTATTTTCCCCACTCTATATACATGTGTATATGTATATATATGTATATATATGTGTATGTGTATGTATATATATGTGTATATGTATATATATATGTATATATATGTGTATGTGTATGTATATATATGTGTATATATGTGTGTGTATATATATATATATATATATACGTGTGTGTATATATATATATATATATATATATATATATACACACACATATGTGTATATATATACGTGTGTGTATATATATATATATATATATATATATATACACACACATATGTGTATATCTATATGTGTATGTATATATGTGTGTATATATATATGTATATGTATATATACGTGTGTATATATATATATATATATATATATATATATATATATATATATATATATATATATATATACACACACACATATATGTATATAAATGTATGTATATATATACACACATATATACATACACATAGATATACACATATGTGTGTGTATATATATATATATATATATATATATATATATACACACATATATACATACATATACACACATATATGTATATATATGTATGTATATATGTGTGTATATGTATGTATATATGTGTGTATATGTATATGTATATATATATATATATATATATATATATACACACACACACATATATGTATATATATATATACATATATATATATATACACACACACGTATATATATATATATATATATATATATATATATATATATACACACACACGTATATATATATATATATATATATATATATATATATATATATATACACACACACGTATATATATATATATATATATATATATATATATATATATATATACACACACACGTATATATATATATATATTTATACATATGGTTTAAAAACTCAACAAGACTCAACTCTTGCGTATGTGAAATGATAAAAAATCCACATTGCTGCGCAAATAGATGCATAGATATGTATTTATTGTTTATAGATAGATTATTATATAGATAGATATAAATCTATAATTGTTTTAATGATGTATAAATTAGATCATAAATTAACATCAATTAATCATAAGATGTGTTGGTATGTTAGCGCTAATGCAGCATGTTTTATTATCAAACAAGTTTCACCTTTTAGATGCAACTTATTTCATACTTACATCCTTCAGAGGCTTAAACATGAAGCTTTTCATAGACAGTTACTAGTAAGGGAGGTTTATCCTCCAGTAGCATAGGCTTTTATAGGCGTTTTAGGGCTAAATGGGTTAATGTTGTTAACACGGAAAAATCCAAATTTCCAAAAGCGGATTAGGAAGCCCGGAGCGTCATTGTAGATCGAACACCCCGATGATGATGACTGCTGTTAATTTGATTGTTTGGCTTCCAGCAATGATTCCAGGCCCAAATCTGCTCCATCTTCTGAAAAAATCTAAATAAATGTTCCAGCCTTATGCCATTGGTCTTTTTTAAGCCATTTTGCATCAAACCGCTTTAACTTGTTTTTTTTCTCATCCTCCGTGGCACAGGCACTTATCAATACACAGCAAAATGTGCCAAAGCAGAAGCAAACCTCATTTCTATTGATATAACAGTGTCTTTTCCAGTGCCCGAAGTCTTAACCTTTTGCATTATTGAGTAAACAACTTCCCGAATGGCTGTTTTCTTTAAAGAGTCAATAAAAATCAGAGGTGAAGCTGTATTATAGGATTAGAGGATTAAAGCTATTAGCCGGGTTTAAGTGCTCGACTATTAGTAACACCCACACATCTGGTTTCTATCAGTTATTCATTCAAACAGGTAATCCTGTGAAGGGGAACACCTCTGGCATCACGCTGTGCAGGTGGATTCTCATTCCAATGAATATATTTGTCCCTTTGTTGGTTTATGGGTTGATTTAAAGGGCTGTGGACGGAATAACTGAGGCATCGCTTTTTTTATTTTTCTCTGAGTGAAATCAGACCGTCCTGTGTGATATGATAACTCACTAGAGGTTTTTTTTTTTTTTTAACATGATTGTGAACAAGGCTGTGAAAATTGCCTCAAAGGAGGACGACCAAATGTTGCGATTACCGTATTTTCACGACTATAAGGCACACATTAAAGTCTAATATTTTCTTCTAAATGTGTGATGCACCCTATGTATGGATGTAGGGGGAAGTGTGGGCATGGATTGTAGATAAAATAACGGGGATGTGCGTTATGCAGAACATTGTTGTTTTAACAACCTGAAAATGGTAAAGAGACACGCTGATAAAGCACAGTTTAAACTGAAGGAAATCAGCTACACAGCTGAGTTTAAGACATAAGACAGGTGGTACGAGTTGGAGGAAAGACTGGATCAGTGGATCACAGAGCACAGACTGGATCTGTGGATCACAGAGCAAAGACTGGATCAGTGGATCACAGAGCAGAGACTGGATCAGTGGATCACAGAGCAGAGACTGGATCAGTGGATCACAGAGCAGAGACTGGATCAGTGGATCACAGAGCAAAGACTGGATCAGTGGATCACAGAGCAGAGACTGGATCAGTGGATCACAGAGCAGAGACTGGATCACCGAGCAAAGCGTTCTGACGGTCACCGTTTGACTAAAAGCAGTAAAACTAGCCGAAGATATGAACATTTCCGTCTTGGTGCTTTTGTTTCGGTGCCATTTCTCCATCCAGACCAGGACTACGGTAGCACAGCAACTTCCAGCGGATTATAACGCATCATTTAGAGGAAAGTGACTCTGATGGTGAAGAAAGTGAAGCTGGCATGTTTGATGGAGATTTAGCTGCTGTTGGGATCAGAAACAGAGGATGAGGACTTTGATGGTTTGATTGATGACATTACCCCGCTCTATTTTTAAATACACACACTACACACACCATGATTAAAAAATGTTAGTACTTTGTAAACAATACTTAAATAAAGAACAACCAAACTCAGTTTAGCGCCCTCTCTATGTGTGTATATATCTGTTTCAGTATATAAAGCCTATAGTTAGGTGCCTTATGTGTGTGTTAAATACAGTAATGACACACAGAACTGAGACTGAGCCTTTTAGTATGGTTTTTAAATGTTTAGAGGTTTGCCGCCGGCTGTACAGTCAGGAGAGCCAGTGATTCTCACCACAAGTTGGTCTGGATCTCCAGGACGGGGATACACACACACACACACACACACACACACACACACACATTAGACCAGTCTCTGTGGAGAACAGCTGTCGCCCAATATATCACCAGAACTCCCAGAGACAGCTAATACTGCTCCCTCTGTGGATGGAGAGATGAGGATGGAGAGAATGGTAGAGTCAGAGGAATCACACACTGTTCCGTGGGGGGGTTAAAACGTGCATGTGTGTGATTTTCATGGTGCTTGTGTAAGTTAAAACGTCTTTTTTTTTAAGTTTTTTTTTATAGCTCTACTACTTCCAGTCCAAGTACCAGCCCAGGTTGATGCTGTCAAGCTGCTTAATGACGCCTGTCTGCTCTCCTAATTGACTCCATGTAATGTAGTACTGTTGTAGAGAGGGATTAGGGAAGAGAAAAAGCGAAAAAAGCGAGAGGGGAAAACTCAATTAAAGCGACCGGCTCCTCCCTGTCCTACTCACAGTGAGACTTCACATACGTTAAAAAAAAAAAAATAATAATAATATATGGTGCAACTATTTACTATTTTTGTGTTTTATTATATCTTTTATTATGTTATGCAATTTCCCCACTGTGCAGCATATAAGGATTATCAAAAAAAAAAAAAACAGTAAGAGAGAGAAATAGAGTAACAGGAGTAAGGGTGAAACACTGGGGAGAAAAATATCAAAGAGAAATAAGAAGAAAAGAGGGAGATGTCTGAATAAAGTAGGCAGCAAAATGGTGAAATCATGCAGCACCTTTATTAAATTAAATATTTCCAGACTGCTGAAGGTGTTTATTTATTTTTCTTCACTCCTGTACTCAGACAAACATCCCAACAGGAGCTCCGCTCTGGAAATCCAAAGTCAAGGCAGTGATTTCCAATGAAGTTGCAGGGATTTGTTTATGATTACAAGCCTTTGGGAGTACGTCTGCATGAGAAAACAAAAGCTGCATGAAGCCTCTCCTGTTAGAGTAACATAGACAATGAACAAAAAAATCCCCATGATGATTTAACTCCGCCTGCATCTTATCCAACAGGACACACGTGAATAGTGTCCCCCAGTAACGTATCCAGATTCATTATAACCACATGGGTGGGCTGCTTGTGTGTTTACTCCTCTTGTCTGTTTGCAGTTGGATGTGAAAAGAGAAAAAGAAATAAAAAAAATTATAAAGGCTCAGACTGACGCAGTGGATAAAGACAGCTTTGTTGCAATCTGTGTGTGGGAGTGTGTGTGTGTGTGTGTGTGTGTGTTTGACGTCTTTATTGGCAACTTACAGGCGTGTTAAACAGGAGAAGAGGGAAAAACGTGAGAAGAGAGGAGGGCCAGGAACGGATCCTTGAGGAACACCAGTGATTATCTAATCTCTATAAATAGATGTGTGTGTGGATACCGTAAATTACCAAATAATGGTCCAGTTCCAAATAATAATCTACGTGACTTTGCCTTTGTTTTTCAACACAAGACAAACTTATGTTAGTAAAAATATGTAGGTCGTTTTCTCCATTAAGACGCAACTTAAAAAAAAAAAATACCTGTGTATGGACAACGATTGCATTGAAAAATGGCAACTCTGAAAGTTTTTTCCCACATTTCACAACTAAGAAAAAATCTTCAACAGAATTGTTGTCCCTAGTATTGAACAACATACGTTTTAAGTGCAATTCTAACTAAACAATATTATACAATATTTTAACAATTGTGTGTGTGTATATATATATATATATATGCACACAAACTACAGTTTCTCCTACATTTGACTGGTCTGTTTACTAATTTTTTTTCTATTATTTATGTTTTCTGGATTCAGTAAAAAGAAGTTTTCACACACATGCATTTATAAAAATTGTCATTGTCAAATAATGTTAAAAATTATCCTTTCGGCTAATGTTGCTCAAGTGTTGATTGCCATGGCGAAAAAAAATCTGTACACAATGAATAATCAAACATTCTGTTGTAAAATATGTAGCGGAAAAGCTGTGAGATGTTTAATTACAGCACTTTAATTGCACTTATGGAACATTTAAGTTATACAGTAGCCATAGTTTAATACAAAAAAAATTGTGTAAATTACCTAAACGAAACAAAGAAAAGCAATATCATGTCTCTCTCCCGAGGCTATAAGGAGGATTAGTCACCCTTTCATAAAGCAGATTAGGCCTCACCTGTTGGGTGGTTGAACTGCCCTGGCTAAATGAGTAATTCATGGAATCCAGAATCTGTAGGTGATGCCCTATTATTATTATTATTATTATTATTACTATTATTATTATTACTATTATTTGCAGTCGGCCCGGTATTGACCCATCATGTTTGTTGTGGTTGCTACGGTTTGTATCTGGGGACTGGGGGAGAATTTGTTGGACACTAAACAACGGAAAAGAAGCCTTGGACCAGATACCAGCTGGCTCGATAGGAAGCACAGAAGTGTTGGGAGGCCAGAGGCTGATCCGTGATTGGGTAAAAGCCAAGACTGGGGGTCACCTGGTGTCGCGACGTCGCTCTGTAGCGCCATGGAGAGACTATTACACCTTTTGAATCTCGCCCCTTTCGAACACGCCGCATACGCCACCACACATGAGCAATGTCATTTCATTATGTGATTTCTAAGTGTGGCAGCGGCTCTGCTCCTCTATAGGCCCTCCACCAGATGCTCACTCCACATACCGCAGAAATACAAAGCGTGGGGACCTTGAATCATCCTTAGTTTGACTAGTTTCGCCCTTGCGCTGTAATTCTCTCATCTGACTGGTTTGCTCTGAGCTGTGTGTGGACTCGGTGATCTCTTTATAGAACATCACAGCATCTGTGGCTCATTTGGTTTCTACCAAATAACGTGAAGATCAGAGCCACATTTTACCAGTCACAATGTACCTTAACCCAGAAAATACTTTTTATTCCCAAAGATCTGTATTTTGACGTATATCTAACATTAGTGGTAAACATATTCCATGTTAGGATGATTAGTTTATGTCATGTTGAGACTTAATGAGTTAAGTACAGACATAAAACCTCATAATGAAGAGTCTGGGGGAACCAAAGTTCTCGTTACACCGGCGTCACTGTGGGTTCTTATGGGTTAATGTCACCAAATACAAGTATTTATCAGATTCCACCTTTAGCGGCCATTCTAAGGGAGAGTCTACAATGTACTTTAAGGTATATTTAAGGTGGAACTGATGTTATTGTGCAGTAAATACTATAAATACCTACTAAATATTATCTGCTACACTATTATTATTGTATTATTATTATTTATTTTTGTTTAGTGTGTTTTGTCTCTAGTTGCAGGTTGGTTCTTTACAACAACACTTGATCTGTTGATAATAACTGCACGTGCAAACATCAGCCTCCTAAGACACACTGTACCATGCGTGGTATGTGGACGTTCACGGCAATAATCCCCTTCATACATTGCTTTTTTGTGCAGGAATAAAGCACACTTGGACATTAGACTATGCTAAATTGCACTTACATGTGCTGCTAACTGTTATATTTATATTTTTATTGCACTAGCTATGAGATTTACAGCAACAACTACCTCAAAGGTGCACACAGTATCTTTGTCTCATCTTGTTGGATTTGTCTTATCATACCCTACAAAGTGAGTAGTGGGTTTAGTGTACTTATGTCTTGTCATACCTGGTTTAGCTTTAGCAACACGAGGTAAAAGTAGCCTTAAGCTACTGCACTGTATTTATTCATTCATAATAACTTGGTTTAGATTGTCTTATCTTGTGCACTTGCACTTTACCGTAATACAATTCAATTCCTTTGTATGTCAAGCGCATGTGACTTTGACCTGTTATGGTCTCCAAGTCGTTCCGATTCGATTGACACCATGCACAAGCCAATTAAAGCCAATTTGCCCACCTTTGTTTTGATGGTCGTCAGTTTGACCCCATGTGAACGTCCCGTGATGACACCATCCAAATCTGATAGCCAATGGCGAGGGCAGGGCCGCCCAGTCCTGCTCCTGGAGAGCTACCATCCTACATGTTCTAGGAAGCTTCAGCTACTGGATTGTGAGGTGTGTTGGAGTAGGGAGATTCCTAAAACAACTCCTAACTTGAATATACAATAGGACTAAAAAAAACGGCGTGCATCTTTAGATCATGTGCGTAGTATATCGGGCTGCAATCCCCTCGGCATTCTTCAAATCCCGTTTTTTATGATGCACAAAGCAGATCAGGGAGAGACAGCCCAGCTATTTTGTGTACAGCAGCTCAGGCACACGATGCCGTCTCTTCCCACAGAGGCAGCGGGGGAACAATGTCTGTGTCTCGGCTGCTGTCAGCCGGGCTTGTTGGATCCTTTATATTCCACATACGTCCCTAAACCGGGAGACTGGAGCGACTGGGCGGCGGCGATTGATGGAGACAGACAGCAACCTTTCATCAATTCATGCAATTCATGTCCCCATGCTACACACGCCAAAAGTGTTGGCTGTGAAATATCACGATTTTTTCTGAGGTTGTTTGCTTCCTTTGTAATCCTGACGTCTTCCACCCACTGATCTCAGTCTGCATCAACTCCACAATGTGTGATTCCCTAAATAATTACAGTGTCATTTGTGCATATGTGCATATACCATTCATATATGTTCATCAGCATGATATACTTACAATACTCTATCTTAACTGTTTTATCTTTACTCTGTGACACTTCCCTGAAGCGTCATCTTTACTTGTGACAGCTTCTACTACGACATCTGTCATCATTTATAGAGAAACCAGTTTCTTTTTTTTTTTTTTTTTTAGACGTTCTACTGAAAGACAACAAAGACACTTCTTTGATTACAGATTACTATAATCAGCAACTGCTATAATCAGTGAGAAAGAAAAGTTGGGCCAAACCAAACATGAAGTTTTGCAGAGGTTTCTGAACTCTGAATTCTGATTTTTGTCAACTCAACTTATAGTTTTTTATTGTAATACCTGTTAAATGTTATTTGTGCTAACTATTGCTATGGTAATCATGACGATGGGGACTTAAAGAGGGATACCACCCAGTAAAGAGAGAACATGTTTTCCCATTTGAATGAGATTTGCCCAGAAAAGCTAATGTTAGAGAAAATGTGTAGGTAGCATTCTCCACTAAGTCGCAACTTAAAATAAATTACGTGTATGGACAACGAATGAATTGAAAAATAGCAACTTGGAAAGTTGATTTACCCACATTTCACTAAGAAAAAAAAGCTTTACCAGAACTTTTGTCCCTAGTATTGAACAATATAAGTTTAAATATACATATATAGGTATATGTATATATGTATATGTGTATATATATATATATGTATACATATATGTGTATACAGTAATCCCTCGTTTATCGCGGGGGTTACGTTCCGAAAATGACCCGCGATAAGTGAAATCCGCGAAATAGAAAACTTTATTTTTTTTTACAATTAGCAACTATTACATGTATACAAATACAGTGACTCATGTGTAGGCCGTTTCACTGCTCTTCAGACGGGGCGGCTGCATCCTGACTGCGCTCTGCAGTGTTCTCTTCTTCTGAAGCCCGCGGTGCAGGTGTGTTTGTTCGGGAGAAGAACATAGTGATAGGCAGCTGTTGTCGCTCTTTTTTCTTCTTTGCAAACGAGACGACAAAATGATAGCACAATTCGTAGCATGTTTTGATACAAGAAGCGGGAGTGAGTTTTTAGCGAATCAGAATGCAGAACACAATGCACCAAAAAAAAAAAAAATGCATTATGAAAATCCGCGAAATAGCGAATCCGCGATAAGTGAACCGCGAAGTGGCGAGGGATCACTGTATATATATGTATACATATATGTGTATATATATATGTGTATATGTGTATGTATATGTGTATATGTGTATATATGTGTGTATATATGTGTATGTGTATGTATATATGTGTATGTGTATGTATATATGTGTATGTGTATGTATATATGTGTATGTGTATGTGTATGTATATATGTGTATGTGTATGTATATATGTGTATGTGTATATATGTGTATATATATATATATATATGTGTATATGTATATATGTGTATATATATATATGTATGTGTATATGTATATATGTGTATATGTATATATGTGTATATATATATATATGTATGTGTATATATGTGTATATGTATATGTATATATATGTATGTGTATGTATATGTATGTGTATATATATATATGTATGTGTATGTATATATATGTATATGTGTATGTATATATATTTATATGTGTATGTATATATGTATATATGTGTATATGTATATATGTGTATGTGTATGTATATGTATGTGTATGTATATATATGTATATGTGTATATATATATGTATATGTGTATATATATATATATATGTATGTATGTATATGTGTATGTATATATATATATATATATTGTTTGGTTCTTCGTTTATGAACACAGCCTGCAACATTTTTTTTCCTCCCAATTTTCAAGTTTTGCCAACATAGATTACTGTTTTAAGCCAAAAAATAAAAAAAATAAATATCTTTTTCAGCGTACGAACTACAGTCTGGTCTGATTCCAGTTGTTTATTTATTTATTTTTTTTATTGTTTTCTGGATTCAGTGAAATGTTCTCCTACCATTGCGGAGCGTATCTTTAATTAGACAGCTGCCGTCCTCAGAGGGGCAGCAGTGTGTGTGTCTCTCAGCGGCGGCTCATCAGCGCCGTGCTGTTAACATCACTTCAGCGTGGTTCGTTGGAGGTCATTAACTTTACTGGCTGCCCCCCCCCCCCCGCCTGCACCTAGTTTCCTCCGAGACCTTAATGGTAAACAATGAGACGTCGGCATCGAGTGAAATGTACCTGTCAGTCCCGCGGGGAACAGCTGACACTTGGCCGACCTTAGGTTTTTCCTTCACGGCCTCGTTGATTAGAACGAATCACTTTCTTACAGACAATCGTCCACATTTCCTTTAAACCACTGGTGTCCTAATCTGCTTTATGAAAGGGTGACTAATCCTCCTTTTAGCCTCAGGAGAGAGACATTTGGCCACAGCCTACATTTGTTCAGAAAGAGAGCAAATGCTGTATTTAAAAGAATGCATCCATGCAATGGATTAAAGGTATTTCTGCTCTGAATCGGGCATAGGGGTTATATGCTTCGCTTGGAAACTTTGCCGTTTCATGGCTTGTTCGTGCTTCCTCGACTTTGTGATGTCATCCCTCCGCCTGAGGTTCCCAGCGTGGCCCACCTGTCCCCACCTATCAGCCTTCCAGGCAGAACCCAGCCAATCAGAAGGGACATTAACGAGGCATTTCAAGGGCATTTTGAGATATTGCATGATTTAAAATATGCATATATATATATATATATATATATATATTTCTAATAGTGAAGAGCTGCACAATGGAATAAATTCACATAGTTGCAGCAGCAAACTGGATAGTAGAAGAGAAAAAATTAGGTGGACATTCAATTATTAAAATAATTTACATCTGATTGAAATTATTTACATAAATAGTAGGGAAAATAAGAGCTAGCAAAAGAGATAAAGAAATAACGAATAGTATTATAGTAACATTATGTACAAAAGAAAAAGTAATAGAATAGAATCTAATACAATAGAAAACAATGAAAAGTTTTCCCAAAGTCAAATTTAGTATAGATGAAACGTGAGGGATGAAAATGAGTCGACATTAGACACAATGAGGAATTTCTCTGGACTGTAGAATATTATCAGTTGATTAAGAGTGAAATAATATATGTTGCTTTTGGAGCGAATATTTATATGATATATATATATATATATATATATATATATGTGTGTGTATATATATATATATATATATATATATATATATATATATATATATATATATATATATATATGTATATACATATATGTATATACATATATAAGTGATTGAAGTGCCAGGAGAAATTCAACATTGCAGTGATTACACATAACTTTGGTCCAGTTGACTGGAATTTAAAATGAAAATGAGCATGTATGAGTTCTCTTCGCTTCTCTCTTTCTTTCTGTGTCATCTGCCAATTCTTTTTTTTTCTGAAACAGCAGCAACAGACGTAGAAGCAGCAGCGATGAAATAAGTGATAAAAAAAAAATGAGTTAGTTAATGTGCGATAAAATAATTGTTGGTGTTAATGAGGTGCTGAGTGAATTTGCCCAGATCTTAATTCATTTCATTTACCAGCTTCTCTTGTCTTTTTTTCTCTGTTTCAGGTAAGAGTGGAACGTTCTACCCTGTGTGTGTGTGTGTGTGTGTGTGTCTGTGTGTGTGTGTGTGTGTGTGTGATGAGGACGGCACCCCTCGACCTGTTTGCTGGATTTCCAAAGACACAGTAAGACTTTACATTCAGCCACACAGAATGTGTGTGTACAGTATTGTGTTTTTTCTTTACTAACTGAGAACTGACCCCCCGTGACCCCCACGTGTCATAATTTATCCCAGTGACGGCTTACTGGTGGATTACTGTGTGCCGATGCTATGTGAACATGAGAACTCTCTGAGCTCCTCAATGTGCTGATGTGTGTAAAAATGACTTCACGTTTATATTACTGACACTACAGACTTTCTTAGCTGTTTTTTTTTAATTCCCATTATTATTATACTTCCTAATTTCACTCCACCTAGAAACTGTTGCGTCAGTCACAGATTTCCAGCGGCCACCGTCACATTTAAGCGACCGGATGAGAAAGAGGATTGAGAATTGGATTAAAGATCCACCGATTGCTCTCTAATTAGACAGAGATGTAGTGTAATGGTGC
>JAYKQN010000009.1:635000-645000 GCA_036785175.1 Eupleurogrammus muticus | reverse complement strand
AACCATGCACAGACTTTCTCCTGTTGCAGAGTCTTGGTGCTCGTGCAGCAGCAGGTTTGCTGTTTCTCCTTTTTTATGTGCGTGCTCCGCTCATATCCGAGACCCTCGGAGCAATTAAAGATTAATGAGCACATTAGCTGCGTTTATTTTGACACTGGTCCCAGTAACCCACTCCGACATTTTAGGTGTCAGTGAAAACCGCCCGAATTGCTCTCATTTCTCACGCAAGTGGTTCACCGGGTAATAAAGGAGCAAAGAACAAGGACAAAACATGATGAAAAGTAAAGTAAGAGCAAAAAAAAAAAACAAAGATCTGGGCCACGTTCTTGGAGTCGTTCTCGTTGTGTTTACGTGTGTTTTCTCTGCCGGTTGCGTTGCGTCTTTTCTTTTTTTTTTTTTTTTTTTCCTGTCCTTGCTCTGGGCCGTAACATGAGCCTCATCATGGGGGAAATGATGCTGAGAGGCAGACTGAAAATACTAAACAGAAAGGGATTAGTACTGATGTGAAACCCAGGGAGGAGACGCCTGCAGAGAGCGATGCCTGCAGGGGTCATAGGGGGTCGTGACGGGGTCGGGGGGTCATGGGGGGTACTTATCTGTGCAGCAATATGTGCACAAGCCTGTCGTCAATAAACAAGTAGTAGTACTCAGAGGTAAAACATGTGTATATTATATAGTATATAATAGGTTTTGGGTTCACATAGGCTCAGATCTGATATTTTCCAACCCCATGTGACCCGTATACATGACTGAATGACACAGATCGGATTCTTTTCTCTGGATATTAGATTAGAAGCAGGTAGAAAGCAACGACCATGGCCTGAAATCCTTAATCTCCTCCTCAAAAACAAATATGTTGTACACGTGTTGACATCAGATAGCGTTCATTTTTTTTTATTTTACCAATAAAAATGTTCTGAATTGATCATAAAGCCCTACAGTCTGAATAGAGCCATAGAAACATTAATTATTATTAATAATATATATATATATATATATTTTGTAGAGGCAGCTGACTCAACCATAGAGAACAGTGAAAAACCCTGCAACTGATTAACATTATGTTATTAGACATTTTCCATAGTGATGACATGAGTTCTGTCATTTAGGTTTTTCTGACCTGATGACGTGTAAAGTTAATTGAAAGTGTGTTATCATACACATGTTAACGTTGTGTTGGTGGTGGTTGATGATCACCACCCAGAGAGATGATGCTTATGCTAAATCAATACGTGATGTTTTTTTGAGGAAACAGATTCTGGACAATCATGTGTCTGTAGAGGTCATGTGAGTGAATATGGACTATTTGACTATTTGACTCAGCCAGGTATTATCAACTTAATGAAACCTCTAAATTGATAGTTCAGTACAACGTATGAAAATGAGAATTAGCGGTTTCCTTTCATCTGAGGTTCCCATGACTCTAGAACTTAATAATTAAGCTAATTTTTTAATGAATAAGTAATTACTACAAATAACCTTAGCCCTTTGTTATGTCCTCCATCCTATAAAACACCTAAACATTTTTTTCTGTGTGAGTGTGTTTAGGCAGGACTCTGCACATAGCGTTTTATTTTGAAAATCCACTGTAGATGTTTTGTGTCTGTGCAAGCCTCGTGGAATCGGTGCATCAGGCCGTGTGTTTGCGTCATCATTAATGAGGACCTGAGAGTGTCCACGATGATGATGATGATGATGATGGTGATTGAAGCCATACACATAACAACTCATACCTGCAGAACTCTAATGGAAGCGGACGCACCAAATGCAAGATATAAAACCGTTTTGTTAAATTTTATTTAAATTTTATATATTTGAAAAGAGCCATAGAAACATGAATTATTATTATTAATATTTTTTTGTAGAGGCAGCTGACTCAACCATAGAGAACAGTGGAAAACTGATTAACATTATGTTAATAGACATTTTGCATAGTGATGTGCGATCACAGAAAAATCCAACCGTTGGTACTTTTATCAACCTAAACAAACCACCTGTTATCTAGTGTGCATGCAGTGAAGCGTTTTCCCTGTGTTTTTTTTTGTTTTTGATGCATATGCATCATTAATGAATCTGGCCGCTGTCGTGTGCAGGGAAAACGCGTTGAAGAGACAGGTGAACAGCGTTGACTTTTAACAGAGAACAAAAGATATCTATAGATATAGATATAGAATAGATATGTCTAATGGGGGAGGAATGGACCCCCCCAACTCGTCTGCTGCAAAGATACCGATTGCTCTTAGCGTTGAGGAACTGGGATTGAGCAGAGTTCACCCAGTGTTAGTTTATGTTTCTATCCCCCCCCCCATCGACACCCCCCTGCGGTGATAGATAGATGCATCAAGGCTTCATTACTTTCCTGTCTCGCCCCAGTTCCGTCTCATTTTTCAGATCCATTATGCTGCATTCAGATTCGTCTTTTTCTTCTTTTTTTTTTAAAGTAAACCTTGCTTAAAGGCAAAAGAAAAATGAGACGCGGCCCTGGTAATTACTTTTTGTGAGGAGCAGTAAAAAAAAAAGGTGGGGGGGGGGATACAATAGCAAAGTAATGCTTTATTTATTTATTATTTTATTATTTTTCTGCAATAAAACACATCAATTATGATTAATGTCATATAACATGACTTTATGTCATTTTTCATTCTTTTTGTACTTTACAGAATCCTCAGAGCAGACAAATTATAAGCATCCAGTAGTTAGCTAATAGTTAAATGACAACTTGTGGATCAGGTTAGAATCTGTCTTTTTTTAATTCCTATTCCTTTTCTATAAGTGTTATCGTGCATATTTCAGCCCATTTACTACAATACTGTGGACACTCGCATGCATCTGCAGCCTCCGCTTGTCAGTTCGATGGTAAACTGTAATTACCTCACTCCAACGTACTTACCCTCATATTGAACGTGGCGTGTGTAGAGTCATATAAACACTCGGGGCTGGAACCGTGGTTGTGTGTAGGCGTAGGTAAGTCGCTGTCCTATAAGCGTCTGAGTGAAGTGTGGCTTTAAAGGCCTAAACCTGCAGATAAGGTGTTAATGGAGCGTGCTGTAAACTTTTCCCTTTTTTTGAGCCCTTGCTGTTTGGTTAAGCGACTCGGCTGCAGGACGATCTGTAAATGCGTTCACACACGTGTTCTACGTACAGCGGGTTACATGCAGATTGATAATTTGATGGAGGGGCGCCTCTTTTGGTGACATTATCATGCTGGTTTTGCACGTTTGAATCGAAATTGCACCAACAATTTCCCATTAGCATGTTCTCTTAATGATGCTTCTTTTGATGACGTGTAGAGTTAATACGATGAATGAAAACTAAGTTTGGTGGATTTAAGAGCGGCTTGGATGAAAGTGTGTTAGCATAGACATGTTAACGTTGTGTTGGTGGTGGAGAGATGATGCTTATGCTAAATCAATACGTGATGCTTGCTTTTTTAGTTCTATTTCATGGTTTTTGAGGGAAACAGATTCTGGACAATGTTGTGTCTGCAGAGGTCATGTGAGTGAATATGGACTATTTGACTATTTGATGTTAGGCTTTATGTGATAAAGTACTTTCTCAGCCAAGTATTATCAACTTAATGAAAACCTCTGAATTGATAGTTCAGTACAACGTATGAAAATGAGAATTAGCAGTTTCCTCTCATCTGAGGTTCCCATGACTCTAGAACTTAATATTTAAGCAAATTTTTTAATGAATAAGTAATTACTACAAATAACCTTAGCCCTTTGTTATGTCCTCCATCCTATAAAACACCTAAATATTTTTTTCTGTGTGAGTGTGTTTCTACCATGGGACAGTAGGCAGGAGTCTGCACATAGCGTTTTATTTTGAAAATCCACTGTAGATGCTTTGTGTCTGTGCAAGCCTCGTGGAATCGGTGCATCAGGCCGTGTGTTTGCATCATCATTAATGAGGACCTGAGAGTGTCCACGATGATGATGATGATGGAGATTGAAGCCATACTCGTAACAACTCATACCTGCAGAACTCTAATGGAAGCGGACGCACAGATATTGCTGCGTGTTTTCTGTTCAATATAACAAAAAGAAGCTTAGAAGAGGAAAAACAGAACCCGTTTCGTCTTTTTCCAGTGCAGCAATGCCTGCCTTCGACACAGGTCACATGCTGCAGCGTTAATGTACGGCGATGAAGTCCTCACTCCGAACCCGAGCGCCCTGATCCCGATCATTGATTATCTATTACCCCTCCAGCCGTGTCAAGATCTGACTCTTAATTCACAGACTTCAACGTATTTAGAAGGAGAACCGTCAGCTTGGAGCTGACGTGAGACGAGAGAAAGAGAGAAGTGCTTTTCTCTCACGTCCCGTCCACCCAGCATTAAATAATAGAAGAATTTGAGTGATATATATAAAACATGGGTGCGGGCACCGGTGCGTAAAGTGCTAAACGCAGGAAGATGTGCTGGGAAAAAAACAAACCTGGTTCGTACGAGATGCCAGACAGGACACCGGGAATGTGGGAACAACGTCACATTTTAACCTTCTGCAAAGATGAGTTTACCGAGGGTGATTGACACCTTCTGTTGTTTTAATACTGTACCAGGAAGCAGCTTTTATTGTGAAAAGCTGAAAAAGGAGGTTGCCGCGAGTCTTGTGAAGCATCTCCTGAAACGCTCCACTACTATAATCGATTTCACCATCACGCCCACTCGGCGTCAACGACGGCGTCTCATCCGTATGCCGGCCGTGTCTGACCCCCCCCTTAGCCCCCCCCCCCCCCCCCCTCAGCCATGCGGGACTAACCTGTTTCTGTGTGCTAAACCTCATTCAACCTCTGGCATTTCGCCATTTTCGCTGGAGATGAGATCTTCAAATGAAATGCCATCGGTCCTCCGTTGCCACCATTTATAGAAGGCTTCACACTCACCATTTCAATGTTTTGCAATTCATATATATATATATATATATATATATATATATATATATATATATATCAATTTTACTGCCTGTGGTGTTTGGTATCTGAGCTGTGTGACATGACAGCAAAGTGTTCTTTCCATTTGGAAATTCAACATGAACGTTGTTTTACGTCTCGTTGTTAGATTTAAGCGTATTCCACTCACTTGTGTGAAACAACCAATCGACCGCACCACTTGACGGATTGAGAAACCGTTTTTCGTCACCTTATTTTTTTTTTTGTTGTTATTTCTGCCAAAACCCCTAAAATTGGATCTTTAAAGCGGGCAGGCATTGCAGTGTAGCGCTGACATTTCAACGGTGTAAATTTCACAGTTTTATCGTGCACAAGGAGAACGAGGGGAATTTACAAAATAATGGTGAAATACACACAGAGCAGGATGATCAGAAAACCTGCAACCGGAAAAGAAAGTTAGAGATGAATAACAATAATTTATAAGAAAGAAGAAGAAGAAGAAGAACTGTATAGTCTTTCTTCTAGGGGGAAAAAGCTTATTCTTCTGGATCATGTAGTACAGTCTCCGTATCGTCTTGTGATTCATGGCGATATTTGATGGTGTTTTTGGTACAGCAGCAGTGGAGTACTCAGTGGAGCAGCTGTGTGTGTTGAATAATCTATTATTATGAGGCAGGAACAACACTATTAGCATTGAATGCTGGACAGCTCGAGGCACTCAGTCACACATTTTGCATCAGCAGCGACATGCAGCCAATCTTCAAATATCAGGTGATTTCCCTTTAATGCCCGTAGGAAGTTTTCCTATAGAAAAAGTCGCAGCTTGTTTGTTTGGCCAAATGAGGACGTGTTGGATTCACTCTTTAGTTGGTCTAGATTATAGAAAACATTGGGTAAAACAGGGTCATATTTAGATGTAATGAGACATGCAAACACAAAAAAGGCTTTAATTTATGTTGAAAGTTCAGATGTCAATCTACATATTGGTTTTAAAATATTTTGATATGCAAAGTAAAACCAGACTTATGATACACCTGTTATTATACTTACTTTTGTTTTTCCTATATAGTGTAATAACCTGGACATGTGACTGTTTTGTGTCTATAAATGAATGAGTTTAGGCCCAGCTTCAGTTCTGATATGTGATAGCGCTGGGATTAGTTAGCGACTAAATTGGCTAGTTAGCTTAATGTGTGGTTTTTGAGAGACGTCACAATGCTTCTGTTACACGATTGGTGCAACAGGACACGATTGGTTCTGCACGATTGGTGCAACAGAGCTTAAATTTGTAATGAAAGTGCCGGGAAGCAACATAAGTAGTAGGAGCAATGCAAACTAAGTAGTGCTACAGGATAGTGTTGTGATATATAAGTTTAAAAAGTCTATGGAAAAACTAATTAAAAAAAGCATACACACAATTGTGCTATGCACAAGCTACCGTAAATTCTGGACTATAAAGCGCACCTGCATATTAAGCGCATCCACTCTATTTTTTAAAAAAAATTTAATAAATAAATAAACAAGCCGCACCTGCATACAAGCCACAGATATGTATGTTTTTAGATTAGATATTTACTACAGGAACAGAAGGATTTTGTATTGTAAATGTACATGTATGTCCCTAAATAGATCCTTTCCTAACCTGTATTTTAACACGGCAGCAACTTTGCTGATTAAAACGGGACAGAACCAAGAGAAAATAACCGGTATTTACAGTATTTATCTTCATTTCTCCTGTGTGTGAAATCACGTCACCTTAACCATCTTCGCTGAAACCCACGAAGTCGTCTTCTTCAGTGTCGGAGTTGAACAAACTCAGCAGCGCTTCGTCACATCTGTCTCCATCAGAGACTCATTGACGCTGAGCTTCCGAGCAGCAGCGCGGTTTCCTTCCTGTATAGCGAAATCGATGGCCTTCAACTTAAAACTTGCATCATACAAACTTCTTCATGTGGGATCCATGATTGGTGATATGTCGTCCTTCTATCCGCTTCTACCGACTTATATGTGCTAAAGAGGAACTAGCGTGTTCTTCTTGAACTAGCGTGTTCTTCTTTGCATTTATTTTGTCTTAGTTTTGATTCTAATTCTGGTTAGAGCGCCCCTAGTGGTGGAAAAAAATATGCAGAATAGCCGCGCCTTTGTATGAGCCGCATGGTTCAAAACCTATGAAAAAGGTAGCGGCTTATAGTCCAGAATTTACGGTACATTCAAAAGCTGAGGTTTATCTGACAAACAGTCAGAGAGATACAAGAGGCACAGACAAACTCGTTTTAATTCATGATCTAGTATTCAGTCTTTAAACCTGGAGATCCAAACCTCAGGTTCTAATTTGGATCAAAATTGCAAACTCGAATCAGAATTCCGAACGGCACGCTGGAATAGAAGGCGGGAGCGAGCATCTCGTCCGTCCTGGAGGGAAGCGAGAGGAACATCGAGTCCCCTCTTCTCTGAATAATTAACACAAGCTGTAAGAGCAGGATGTTTGAGGCCTCCTGGACACCGGCAGCCGCGGCGTCCTGCCGACAACGCCGGCAACGGACGGGCCGAAGATGCCAAGAAAATGTCTGTTAAGAAAGAGATTTATTCCACTCTGTGCAGAATTCTCAGTCATTACAGCATGCACGGCGTGTCTGGAAGGACGAGCCCCCGGACAGAGGGAGAGCAAACGGTTATAACACGTCCTGCAACCTTTGTGGGAGAGAATATTCCAGCAGCGAGCAGTTGAGATACTGGCACTTGCACAGCAGAGAACAGAGGGAGACACAGGAAGAAGACGTCAGGGGAGAAAACACATGCTTTATTTAAGGTTGACAGTTTCAGAACAAGCTTGAAGATTCTCCAATTCGCAGTGAATATAGGTGGAGGTTTTTTTATATAACTACTGGAGTCTGTGTGTGTGTGTGTGTGTGTGTGTGTGCAGTCTGTGATCAGAATGATCTTTGCACGATGAGAGTGTTAAAACAAAACAGGAAGTCCTTTTCCAAAGATTCCATTATTAAATTCCTTTTTTTATGGTGCATATAGCATTGTGTGTGTGTGTGTGTGTGTGTGTGTGTGTGTGTGTGTGTGTGTGTGTGTGTGTGTGTGCATCTCCACAGGTCACTGTGACTCATAGCACACACACCTGATCAACAGAATGATTCAGTCGGTATTTCACAGCCATTATCATACAGCCGACTTATTCCTGACGCCTGACAGAACACTCAGTTCTACTACATAATAATGGTAAGAGTTTCTGACTGAAGTCAACATTTCAGACCAAAATGATTCAAACCCCTGTCAAATACAAGGCTTCAATTTATGTTGAAAGTTCAGATGTCAATCTACATATTGGTTTTAAAATATGTTGATAGGCAAAGTAAAACCAGACTTATGATAATCTGTTATTATATATATATATATAGGGTTAGGGTTAGGGTTATATATATATATATATATGTGATAGCGCTGGGACAGCCACCCACAGTAGTAGAAGTGTTAGCGTAAAAACTAAGGTAGCGGCTAAATTGGCTAGTTAGCTTAGCGTGTGGTTTTTGAGAGACGTCACAATACTTGCATCGCATTGGCTGCACGATCGGTGCAACAGAGCTTAAATTTGTAATGAAAGCGCCGGGAAGCAACATAAGTAGTGCTGCAGGATAGTGCTGTGATATATAAGTTTAAAAAAAAAAGAAAAAAAAGCATACACACTATTGTTCTATGCACAAGCAAGGGATTTCTCTTTTTTCCACTTACAAATAAGTATTTCACCTTAGTTTTCACTTTAATAGGACACATAG
Source organism: Eupleurogrammus muticus (assembly GCA_036785175.1). Taxonomy (NCBI): domain Eukaryota; kingdom Metazoa; phylum Chordata; class Actinopteri; order Scombriformes; family Trichiuridae; genus Eupleurogrammus; species Eupleurogrammus muticus. Next base: position 636,325 of record JAYKQN010000009.1, on the reverse strand, counting down.
GAAAGTCTGAAGCCATAATTGATTTGTGTTTCGTTAGAAGGTGCAAATAAACCAAAAATCACATCCAACAAATGACTATGATATAGAAAGCTCCTGCAGGGCATGCTGGGAAATCTGTCTTTATATATACACACTTAGGTGAGAGACTTTCTTTTGTGTCCTATTTAAGTTAAAAACTGAGGTGAAATAAAACTTTTTAAGTGAAAAAATTAAGAAATCCCTTGTATTTGACAGGGGTATGGATAATTTTGGGCTTAAGTGAATAAATATATATAGTGAGTCATAATTAGGCTGTGGTTATGTTAATGCATTAAAGCCATTATTTACTGCTTATATCCATCCAAACGTCTAAATCACAGCCTATTATTAGTAGATGATTCATACTGTGACTGAATATGACCTTATAATATTCATATTTTAGCCTCGGGTGCATTCACAGTAGGTCACAGGTTAACATCTCTATTAAATATTTGTTGCATGCATTCCATTTTTTTTTTTTACCTTTCCTCCTCTTTGCCTGGTCATCCTCTTTCTTTCTGGGAGAAATGTGATTGATGCATCCTCTCGTTTTCGATTCAAATGCTAAAAATAGAACATGCGGTTGATGCTGTTTAACGAGTCAGATATAGGCGCGTGAGGCCGCCTCATGTGTCGTGATAATTTTGTGGACTTTATTTATTTGATTTCTTTGACTTTGTGTCATCATTTTTTACTTGCTGAAAAGGGGTAAAACTTAAAATGACATCAAGGAAAACTACAGAGGTCATGACCTTGGGGTCTTCAATTATGACCCTGATTTTAGACATTTAAGATATTAGTTATTTTATCTTTCTGAGACTCTATTTAACAGCTATAATTTTATAAAACATAAATATACACTCACTGTCCACTTTATTAGGTACACCTGTCCAACTGCTCGTTAACAATTAATTTCTAATCAGCCAATCAAATGGCAGCAAGTCAGTGCATTTAGGCATGTAGAGATGGTCAACACAATCTCCTGCAGTTCAAACCGAGCATCAGTTTGGGGAAGAAAGGTGATTTGAGTCACTTTGAACGTGGCATGGTTGTTAGTGGTCTGAGTATTTCAGAAACTGCTGATCTACTGGGATTTTCACGCACAACCATCTCTAGGGTTTACAGAGAATGGTCCGAAAAAGAAAAAATATCCAGTGAGCAGCAGTTCTGTGGGCGGAAATGCCTTGTTGATGTCAGAGGTCAGAGGAGAATGGCCAGACTGGTTCAGCTGATAGAAAGGCAACAGTGACTCAAATAACCACCCATTACTACCAAGGTAGGCAGAAGAGCATCTCTGAACGCACAGT
>JAYKQN010000009.1:625000-630000 GCA_036785175.1 Eupleurogrammus muticus | reverse complement strand
TGGTTTTCCCCGTGTTGATCTGGAGATGGTTCCGCTGGCACCAGTTGACAAAATCCTGCGTAAGTTCTCTGTATTCCCTGTCGTCATCATCCTCAATGAGGCCAACGATGGCAGAGTCATCGGAGAACTTCTGCAGGTGGCAGGTTGGTGACTTGTAGGTGAAGTCTGCAGTGTAGAGGGTGAAGAGGAACGGAGCCAGGACCGTTCCCTGTGGGGCCCCCGTACTGCAGACGACTGTGTTGGATACACAGTCCCGTGTCCTCACATACTGTGGACGGTTGGTGAGGTAGTCCAGAACCCAGGACGTGAGGTGACGGTCCACCCCAGTGTTCTCCAGCTTGTTCCCCAGGAGTGCTGGTTGAATCGTATTGAAGGCACTGGAGAAATCAAGGAACATGATTCTCACAGTGCCTCCAGGCTTCTCCAGGTGGGAAAGAGCACGGTGGAGGAGAAAGATGATGGCATCGTCCACCCCGATGTCAGGCTGGTAAGCAAACTGGAGGGGATCCATCAGTGGGCTCACCAGGGGGCGGAGATGGTAATGGTAATCCTGCTGTTTCCCTTTTAACTAGAATATAAGATGATTGATACGGCTCCATTGATTACCACATTTTGTCATCCCCAAATTTGCAGCTTTGTAAAAGAAATTGGATTTGTTTGAATTCAACAGTTCAGTTTTAACACTTAGCTGCATTCAGCTGGGACGAGGCAGCAGCAGGAAGCGTCTGGCGCCGCGGGGTTGAGCTCTGGACGTGTTTACCCGTGTTTAATCTCATAAGATCGCTCGCTTCTTCGTCTCTGGCTCCACCACTCGACCTCGGGTTGCATTTTTCTTTTTTTTTTCTTTTTTTTTTGCAAGAGTTGAAGCCGAGTGGGATCACCTGCACGGCCCGATGAGGAATCATTACATAACTCAACAGAATCACCTTCTTCTCCTAATTAAAAACCAGCCTGTAGATTAAATACTGTTTCAGGTATAAAGTGCTGAGGCAACTCCCTCTAGTTTGTTTGTTCCACCGAGTCCAGGAGCATTGTTCCATCAATCCCAATGTGAATTTACCACCAGGGGTGGGAAGTATTGTTCGTTAGGACGCCCTTCAAGTGTTTCACCAAGAGAGACGTGGACGCTCACTTATCTTCTCTGTCTGATGCTGACCTAAGCCAACGCTCTCTGGCCCCCAGTCCCACTACAGCCATTAGCTCCCAGCCAGTTGATTAAACGTGTCCATCGATTCCCGCAGGAAACGAGTGGAGAACGGAATCACCTGATCCGAGCAGCCGGCCCCTAATGGAGAGAGAGGAAGAGAGAGAGACAGAGGGGTCGCGGGTTTGTGGAGATGAAATGGCTCGTTGCGTAATTCAAAAAAACACCCACTGAGAGACACCCAGCGCCCCATTGTTCCCGACGCATTGGCAGCTTCCTTCAGCCCGAGGGCTTCACATTTTTCTCATTTATTTATTTTTTTACCCCGCAGTGTGCAATAAACAAGGTTTCAATATAAAGGCTTCCCCATTCTATATGTGCCAGCTCCGTGAAAAGTGCTGAACATTCATAAAAAAAACAAAAAAAAAACGGCTATTTTGATGTATCTCAAATCGCGAGCCGCTCTTTGTTTCTTTATGCCATAGATGCAGTCTCTATGTTTCACCCCGTGAAAGGGAAGTGCTTGTACAGGGTTTCCCTGTAAATCACTGATAATATGAAAAACATTATCAATGTCAGAGGCTTCTGATGCATGAAATACTGTGTTTGTGCTCATGTTGTCTGAACAGATAATCAGAACAAATAAGTATATCCCATAACAACTGGTGTAACGAGAACTTTGGTTCCCCCAGATTCTTCATTATAAGGTTTTATGTCTAAATTTAATAATATATGGATATATTTACACATATGTCAAAATACAGATCTCTGGGAATAAAATCTATTATTCTGGAAAATCTTTATAAATGTGTTCTATGTGGCCCACTTGGTCTATGCTATAACCCACATAATTTACCTTTTAGGATTAATGGGTCTGCGCCTTTATGGGTTAAGTATAAAAAAGTATAATAATAATATCTTGTCCTTTACTTGTTTCTCGTTGGTCTGAAGTTCTTTCACGATGAGTCTAAAGTCTGAAGACGGTATGTTGTGTGTGATACACACACACAATACCGTCTGGATTAGTCCGTCTTCTTCTTCTGTCTGATGTTGGACCTAGGCTACCTGTAGGGTAATGACAGCGATGCTGTACGCTCTGCGGAAACGGCTGAAAAATGGACGTAATGAACGCAGAGTAGAGACGAAAGGCCCCACGTCGAGCATGGATGGGCCTTTTAGTCTGCTGCTCTGCTTTAGTCTGCTGTGTCCCAATGCAACAGGCATTTAAATCCTATTTCTATGTTACATAGAACAATACTGTCTGGCTCAAACCTCGTTTATCCTCCACGACCAGACAAAATTGCCTGTGTTACCATCACTGGCCACATGCTTTCATGCATCTTTTACCTTAGTGTGTAGTATATATATATATATTAACCAGTGCATCCTCCAGGCGGCTCAGAGGGAAAGGGTTTATGTCAGCAGCTATTGGGGAGATCTCGATGATTTATTAATTGTTTGGCTCGGGTTTGGCTAGCTGTCTTCTTCTTCTTCTACATATTAAGTAGTGACAGCGCCGCTGCCCCTACAGTTTCCAGTGGTCCATATTTGTAATCGTTGTGGAAAATGGACTAAAAAGCTCCATGTGTATGCATATTTAACATTGAGCGTAAATGGCCCTTTAGTCTCTTGCAGGTGTCCCAAGGCAAAAGCATCTGAATCCTATTTAACTTTGTTTTTTAACACATCGCAATAATGTCCCACAATGCTGCCTGGCTTAGTCTATTACCATAGTAAAGTGAATTTATTCAACCCCACATCTCAGTCTCTTAAAACACATTTCGAAACCAGTTTCTGCCAAAAACAGGAAAAAAACTGGCAGGACACACACACACACACACACACACACACACACACACAGTGTTTCAACTATAGCTACGACTCCAGCCGTGAAGCAGTGGATTAAAGCCACTTGTTTTATTAACAGAAAATGTCCATTTGGTCTGATAACATGTTGAGAGTCTCAGGAAAGCGGTGAAATTAAATTATTTCATCCTCCCATCCATGTTAGCAGAGGTAGCTCAGCCCCCGGTAGTAGTAACCGGGGGGCGATGAGGCTTAATGTGCATTTTGGGAACTCATTTGGCAAGCGTTTAGATGCTACAGATATTGTTAAATGTGCAGCAATGACAGCTTTAAGGCAGCTGAAATTAATTTAGCCACCGAGAGCCAAAACCCGACTCGATAGACGCACTGCTTGCATCGAGGTTTAAACGACATCAGCGTCCATTGTTTTAATGTCGTTTGTCATGCAGGCTCCAGGATGTGGATGTGATCCCCAAAAAGGGTTTAAAGAGACATCCACGCATTACTGGAAGATACTCAGCTGGCTGCCATGAAGGTTCCCAGTTATAAAGCTGCACAACATGTCTGTCTGTCATCACCTGAGAGGGACTCCATCTTTTTTTGGTTCCCATTAGTGTTCTTAAACAGAATTTATCCTTATTCAAATCAGGAGTTGTGTGATTTTGGGCTATAAGAAGTAAAACTGGAGGCCACATGCCTCAGCTGAAAGGCTGGTTTCAAAGCTGAAAGAGAGAGTTATTCTGGAATATAATTTCAGGGCTGTTTGGTGCTATGAACTGTGGTCCAACCGTTCCATGATGGTTTCATGTGTCTCATGGGGACTTTACCGTAGAGACGGAGATGTATTTGCAGCTTCTAGTGCGACTGGAAATTCGCGTTGGCGTTTTCTACTTTCCTCCATTGCATTTGGAATAAAGTGGCATTTTTTTTTTTATTTTCTGCAGAGATGTTTGTGTTTACATGCTTCCTGCAGAAAAATCCATGCAAACACATCCCTGTCGTCCCTTTACATCAAGTCAAACGGCTTTATTGTCAATGCACTGGATCCTACAAAGAATTTTAAATAAGGTTTCCCCATGCAGATATACGTAGGATATAGACAGGACATATAGATGTTAAAGGGCAATGACTGGACAGTAGTAGACATAGAATAGTGGCATTGTGGCGCAGTGTAAAGGTGGTCCTAGCTCTGGTCCAATAGGGAGCCGGTTCCCAGTCATCAGAACCAATCACAGGTCCTCTGACTCATTAGACCACATCATGAGGAAATGTACAGTATCCCAGCCTGAAATAATGAGCTTTTCCTTTCATATTGATTGCATTTATTTGAACAAATGTTGTTGTTGTTTTTTTTTGTTCTCCGGTTTATGTAGTACGTGATGAATTGAACAATCACCCATCGTGTTTTCCCTTTTGTTACAAACAGAATCGTAAACATCTTCATTTTATGAGCTGCTGGTTACAGTAGATAAGAGCAGAATACATAAAGAGGTCTGAGAAGTGGCGCGGTGGCAGCGGTCTGTGAAGGATCTCAAAGCTTCGCTTGAGTAAAAAACTACAGACATGTGACCAGAATAGAAAATAGTATTGTATATATTCGAACATTATTTCATTGTGTTACTGAAGTATTAGAAGTAAAAGTGTTGTTTCGTTAATGCAGTCAGAATTGCGAGAATGATTACAGCTTATTCTATGAGTTTCCACATCACACTCATGTAAACCGATTAATGAAAAATGCATTTGTGATGTCGCACGTCGTGCTCGTATCAGGTCCTTTGCATTTTAAATCAGATGGTAGAAACAGAAAGTGAAGGTTAAGAGAAATATAAAACCTTCAAGTAAAGCACATATACTCAAAAAAAAAACTACTTAAATATTATACTTATTGCTTTGATAGGTTACAATGCTTTTCCTTGCAGATCTGATATCCAGGTTTATTCAGGAGTTTGCAGAAATTCTCACAATCGTCTTAATTCAAGCATCCAGGACTATGTTTGTGACATTTATATTATGCCTGCTACAAACAGCTTTATAAATCACACTGAGTGCT
>JAYKQN010000009.1:570000-620000 GCA_036785175.1 Eupleurogrammus muticus | reverse complement strand
GTGACAAGTGGAGGAAAAGTAACGTAAAGTCGAGGAAACAAAAAAGTCCTTTAATTATTAAAGTAGTGCAAAGGTCGGGGAGGCGGCATGCACGCGTGAAGTAGATCACAGCTTTGACTATCTAAAAAGACAGATCGTTCAGTGTGTGTGTGTGTGTGTGTGTGTGTGTTTTAACTACCTTCTGCTGTCTGGAGGATGGTAGTCAAACTGAACAAGGAACACACACACACACACACACACACGTGGCGTCACGCTAGGGGGCAGTTCAGTATTCTTGTGAGGGAGCCGTTTCTATAAATGACTTCAGCATCATTAAAATCACCAACTGATTTTGCCACAGTTTGGCAGTAGCTTCGCAGAGTGATAAATCTGCTCCACAGCGTTTAAAACAAAAAGGAGTTTGGAGATGTTTTGTCCACCTTTTACTTTTTGGTGGGTTCTGACCCCCCTAAGAGGCAGACAGAGATGGAGTGAAACCAACAATCCAGGAGAATCCTGCAGGAATAAGAAGCAGAGGCAGCATTTTCTCAGTCTCAGTATCATTACTTCATCTGTGGGAGATTCAGACAATTGAGATATTGTTAAAAAAAAAAGAGCTGGTGTGGTTTCAGAAGATTGTGATGAAGACACATTCCAAACATGCATTTGTTAGCACCAGTAAAGCAGTTAAAGTGGGAAAAGACAAAAAAAATGTTCATGCATATTTGTGAGTAATCCCAGCTCATTACGTTAGGATTTCATATTAAGAGCAACTCAATCAGTTCGGTGCAGCCCACATGATTTGCTTTGACCTCTAAATGCTTGTTGAATCAATTCAATGTTGATTTAAAACTCGTGGTGATTTTAAGTGGTCGAACGACTTAATTTAAGCAGTTTTTATTTGTTTATTGTACTTATGCTCAACACAGAAATGTCCTTGCAAATTGGTATTTTTAATTGTTTCGGGTGAATTTATTCTAACTGGAGGTGAAATACATGACTGATATTCCCAAAAAAAATTAAAAGAAAAACAATTTGCATTTGCATTTCTGCGAAAAAGAACAGTTAGTCGATCACTTAATAACCTTTACAATAAAATGTACATGGTTCAACATAATTAAACTCTTACAATACAATAGTCCAACCAACTTCAATAATGATTTAATTGCAATTACTTTTGTGCAAAGTGTGAACTTGATTTTATTCTTTTCTTTTTAGTGTATATAGTCGAGTATTTTTTTCCTTTTGCAATGTTTGGGAAGATGTTTGTTCGAGTGTGCAAACCTTGATGTTCCGTCTTTGCCGTTTGGAAATTGTCTTGTCTGGTTTTTCCCAACGTAACCGCTGTTACCTTATTACCGACGTCGGCCTCCTGTTGCACGTTTGTGTTAGTTTCTGATTCCTTTGGATACGAGAACCCTCAGGCTAAAACACTGCGGCATGTCGGGTTTTTTTGGAGAGAGCCGTGTGCTTAATGAGAGCCACTGGCAATGGAATACACACCAGAGGTGTCGTGTGTGTGTGTGTGTGTGTGTGTGTGTGTGTGTCGGGGGTCTATGCTGCGTTATAAAAGGCTAGGACTAACGTGCATCTTCTCCTCGGCTTTAAATACCGTTCCTCTCCTCTATCTCTCTCTACAGCGTCTCTCCTTTCTCACCCCCTGCAGAGTCTGGCTTCTCCTCATTAAAAGACATAAAACCACAGGTCTCACTTTGCCCCTAAAAGAGATCATTAAACTTTATTTGTTGTAAACATTTTTTATATTATGATTATAATTAAAAAGCTGTAAATGTTATATTCTCAAAAAAGAGGCTCTAAATTAGAACCAAATGTTGTGAACATACAGTTTTGACATATTACCAGTATATATATATATTGTAAATTCCTTGGTTTGATGATTTTTTTCCATTTGGTTAAATCAATGCAACTCATGGGTTAACAACTCTTCATCTGTCCTGTGAGTTAAATAAAGTAATATACAATAATAAAATATACATACACTTTATGTAGTTTTTAGTGGCAGCGAGTGCTGAGGTTGCACATTGCACCACATCGGTGCAAAATCGATCGAAAGATATATATGCTAATTAAAACATACTGGTGAATATGTGATTCCATGTCAGTGCAGCCGGTTCCACTAGATGCTGCTAAATCGTGCACGCTGCAGCTTTAAGCCTAAGTTATAAGCAGCTGCAGCATTTTAATAATTGCTGCCATCATCATCATAGCCCCCCCCCCATCTGGTCTGACTGGGAACTGGGTCCAGTATGCATCATAATGACGTCCTGCTGGGAGCCCTGGGAAGGTACAAGGCAGTTTAACGGCGCTACATCACTCGGTGTGCACCGTGAGCGATGAGGAGGGGAAAAAAAGCTGCAGGGGGGAGGGGGGGGGGCTGGTCAGGGCATGCGGGAGTGTAAAGACGACCATAAAAAGAGTGTGTGGGGGGGTGGGACCTTCTAAATTGACTCCCAGAGAGAGGGAGTGGCAGCGAAAACTCTTTCTCTTCTTGACTGAAGTCAGTAATTTTGTCTCCTGTGTTTTCCAGTGAAAGCCTGGAGTGCCTATTAGTTCACTATGAGCCCCCCCCCTACACCCCACCCCTCGCTTTGTGTCCTCTTTATTCTATTCTTTCATGCGGCTGATCTGCTCCGTAAAGCCCTGTTAATATTTAATACAAACGTTCGCATCGGAAACTTTAGACATTTTGAAAAGCTAAATCATCCTCCTGTCTGAGCGAGGCTATGAACGCGTTAGACGTCTCGCTTTCTGTTTCTTATATACAACTCTATGATAGTGCAATGCCTCTGCAGTGTGCTGCATGGTATATCTGCTCTACTTTGAGTTCTTTTTTAATTCTTGGTATCGCACCACTTTCTCGAGCCTCAGACCAATAGGACCAGTCATTGTTGACTAGTGTTGTTAGCCTTGGAATCAATTAATCATTCCAGTTACTGCTCAACGCTCCTAGGACTGCACGTCCTTCACAGCTGATGGAGCGCCTACACTTCACGTAGCTCCCTTATTAACAGCAACTAAAAAAAACATAGAGAAAGGGAAGTAAGGAGATTAAATGAGAAGGGATCTGAAGAAAGAAGAACGAGTGAAACGTACATATTCATTAAGGTTACACATACCATGTTGTGTATTCAGGATCAGACCTGCCCTTATAAAAAAATTATAATATATATACATATATATGTATATATATATAGGTGTATATATAAATATGTGTGTGTGTGTGTAAAGTAATGATACTGAGAGTGATAAAATGCTGCCTCTGCTTCTTATTTATGCATATATATATATATATATATGTGTGTATATATGTGTATATATATATATATATATATATATACACATACATATATATACGTATATATGTATGTGTATATATATATATATAATATATATACACACATACATATATATACGTATATATGTATATATATTATAATTTTTTTGTAAGGGCAGGTCTGATCTTGAATACACAACATGGTATGGGTAACCTTAATGAATCTGTACTTTTCACTATATATATATATATATATATATATATATATATATATGTATATATATATGTATATATGTGTGTATATGTATATATATGTGTGTATATGTATATATATATGTATATATGTGTGTATATATATATATATATATATATATATATATATATATATATATATATATATATATATATATATATATATGTATATATATATATATATATATATATATGTATATATATATATATATATATATATATATATGTATGTGTATATATATATATATATATATATATATATATATGTATGTGTATATATATATATATATATATATATATGTATGTATATATATATGTATATATATATGTATATATATATGTATATATATATATGTATATATATATGTATATATACATGTATATATATGTATATATACATGTATATATATATATATATATATATATATGTATATATATATGTATATATATATTTGTATATATATGTATATATATGTATATATATATTTGTATATATAGAACCTTCATTCCCATTAAGAAGCTGTTTTTTAGGGATGACCTGGTCATAAAATCACAGTTATACAAGCAGAGACAACTCGATATAGACAAAAGCAAAAGCAAGTACATCTTGTCTGCCTCAAATGCTTTTTTTCTCCTTTGTTAAACTTGTACCTTTTGACCCTGGTTTCCATTTCCTTTATCATATTATATTACATTAGATGCTGTAGCCTCATGTGCCTCATGTGCCTCAGCTTCAGCGTTATTTCTTTGAGGTTGTTGGGTAAATGTCAAATGTGTGGAGAAATAAAAGTAATTATTAATTTTATTATTATGATTCATTTGGATTTTGAAGCTTTCAGTGAAATTGACTCAGTGAATTTTCCATTCATTCTGCAGCGTAGACAAAAGTAGGTAGTTTGTAAAGCAAGCAACTGCTTGCCTGCAGAGTCAATGTTTTATTATTATCGACAATGTTGACAGATCAGAAAGAATTATAGATTACCACCTTTTTTTGAAGTTGGGGAAGTATTTATTATTATAAATATTAATATTTTTTTCTTTGATAAAATGGCATTGGGATGTAAAAACTCCTTTACTTTCACAGTTTCATCGGCACTGAGAGATAAGACGTTGGTCTGGAGTTATTGCTGGGTCAACCCCCTGTTTCATACGGGGAGAACAAAAGCTGATTTCCATAGAGAAGGAATTTCATTATTTCCCACTGCAAGGCTAAAAGTAGATGTACAAAATCAGCTGACACCGTCTGCTTTCAGATCAGTTCTGTCCAAAGTGTGTGAATCGTACTGATCTCAGTCATGAGTTGGTCTGGATGTGGATGGTCTTGACCCCAAAAATTGCATGTGTTAGTAGAGTTCTGTACGTGAACTCGTGTGTGTATGAAAACGATGCATAAGCGTGATAGAACCTGGATTCCTGGAAATCAAATTAGGAAATACACGAGCTCCGCGGCGGACCGTGATAATGGAAAAATTCCAAGTAATGACCATTAATATTTATATTGGTTTTCACTTCCAAATGAGTGGGTTAGTTAAGTGGTTCAGACTGTACCTCTTTAACATCTGCCTGGTGGATTAGATGATTTTTTTTTCCTCAGTGCTGATTACAGCCTGTTTAATACAAACATGCATATTTTATACTACTATTTATTTTATATATTTATATCTTGCCGCTGCAGAAACAAGCTTTGACGTCACATATGTAGTCAGTGGAACACGAGAGAGACGCCTGGAGTGGCCGATAACGTGATAATTAATTAATAATAGCTAATAATGTAATAACTGCATAATAATGTAATTTGCAAATGTAATAATTGAGCTGATAATGTAATAAGATATTACACTATTACACTATTGTTATATTATTATTATTATTATTATTATTATTATTATTATTATTATTATTATTATTATTATTATTATTATTATTATTTTCCTTTTGATATTCAGAGTTTTTTTTTTCCACTGAGAGCAGCCTCACTTTTTTATTATTTTTTATTTTATTTTTTAGCATTTCTCTCACACCCCTCCAGAACACCCTGACCACATCCACTCAGGTACATTCACACCTGGAAGCTGCACACATTCTGATGTAAGGGCCTAGCTTTAAGGTTCTCCTCGGTGGCGGTAATGAGGTTCCCGACTCTGCAGCCCGAGCATTTCTGACGTCTGCCCTTCCCGCTGCACAACTTATTTTATTCCCAATAAATCCTAATCAAACTCAAAGCATGCTTTTTTAGTTTAAGTCTGCACAGTCATACTGAAAATGATTTAAATAGAATACCTCTCTATGAAACGTTATGATGGTAAAGTGTTAGATTAGCCAACGGGATATATTAGATTCACTCATTCAGTAAGCATAAATCAATTGAATTTAATGGTATATAGCACGTTTAAAAAGACGTGTGTGTGTGTGTGTGTGTGTGGAGCTGAAAGGAGCTTTACCGTCTTATTCCCCCAGTTTTTATGACTTCTCGAAATTATGTAACACAAAACAACCACTTACATTTTCAATAAACATCCGTGGATCATAAATGCAGATGCTGTTAAGGTTTTACAGCACCTGACTTTTACACACACAAAACTAAAATGCTAAAATGGTAGTCGGTGTGATATATGTACGCAATGGGATTTTATTATTCCCAGAATCCTGCCATCTGACACATCCTGACATCGTCCATTTCAACAATTCCGTTCTGTAATAAAACATTGGCTAAACTTTTATTTGAGATTTGAGTTGGATTTATACCCTTTAAAACTGAAAGGTGTCCTTGGGAAAATGTATCGCTCACTGATATGATAAAGTGGATGATTTACAGCAGGGCTGCCCAATCCTGCTCCTGGAGAGCTACCATCCTACATGTTTTAGGAAGCTCCCTACTCCAACACACCTGATTCCAATTATTCTCAAGCTCTTGGCATGCTTCAGCTACTGGATAGTGAGTTGGTGATTACAGGTGTGTTGGAGTAGGGAGATTCCTAAAGCATGTAGGATGGTAGCTCTACAGGATCAGGATTGGGCAAAGAGATGGGTCAGATCAGCAACCAGTTCTCACACATTCTGGAAAATGATTGACTAATTGAAATATGAGGGAGGGGAGGTCAAATGTCCTGGAAATGATTAAGTTATCCATGAGGGTGTGTATTTCATATTTTCCACCACCAGGTGTGTATGATTCTGATTGGCTTCCTAACAAATGATCAACAGGTGCATCAAAAAAAGAAAAAAAAATGTCAACCAGTAGAGAAGGTAAAGGATAAGGAAAAAACGTCTGCTTTGGTGTTAAAAATACTCAAAAAACACTTGGAGCCACAGGAATTATTGCATCTATAGCAGGGCTACCCAATCCTGCTCCTGGAGAGCTACTATCCTACATGTTCTAGTCCAATCTACTATCCAAATCTCCCTAATCAAACACACCAGGCACAATTATTCTCGAACCCATGGCAAGCTTCAGCTACTGGATAGTGAGTTGGTGATTACAAACAGGTGTGCTGGAGTAGGGGGATTCCTAAAACATGTAGGATAGGAGCTCTACAGGATCAGGGTTGGGCAGCACTGATCTAAAGTAAGGTGCGTAAAAAAAATGTCAACTTGTAGAGGAAGTAAAGGATGATAAATAAATGTCTGCTTTGGTGATTTTTGTCCTCTCATTCACACCAGGACACTTCCTGCATCAACACATCACTTTGAAAATCTTAGAGGGACATTTATTTCATTTTATTGCACTTACAGCACAGAATAAATTCACCACAGGAAATGGAATTAAAGCTCCTAAAATAATGTTTTGGATAAGTCTGGTGGAGCTTAAATAAAACTAACTACAGGGCATCTAAACAGGGCCCTCTGTCCCATAGCTATCACACCACATGAATATTAATACACTCACACACACTGCAATTATAAATTAAACATTTCCCGGACAGATTTGCGAAGGGAATCACGGTGTAGAACGCTACCAGACAGCTGAAAAAGGATCCAGGATCCCTGGGTTTCTGAACTCAAAATCACATAAAAATCACATACCCGGTGCAGATCGGATGCCTCCATCATCTAAAAGAGTAAAAACCTGTTAAAGTGGCTGAAATGGTGGTTTCAAAGGGAGAGAAGCAATTCAGGGATTCATAAAAGCTTTTCATACCAGAGGGGGGGGTGCTAATTTACGGCTCTAGATCTGTATGGAAGCTGGATTATTACCAATAATAACACCTGCGTTTACCTGCTATTTCATGTCAGTATGGAACTTAGTAGTGGAGCTACAACCTGGATGTAAGGTTTTTTATCAATTCATCAATGTACACAGACAGTGTTTCCTACTCCCTGAAACAAAACTGCCTGAAATATTGGACTACAGTGAAATGCATTTCTCCATCCTCCCCAGGTCCATATTTACATTGTTTTTGCAGCTTTTCTTGTCTATATGATTTTACTTGATTGCAGGTTCCATGTTTCCATTTTCTGTGAGTGCCAGGATGTTTCCAGGTCCTGTATTAGATGGATGATTTTATTCATTTATTATTTTTTGGGTGCCTTTCATTACTTTTTTCTTGCCAGAGCGGAAAAATGTGACATCTCCGCTCTATTTTACGCACTTTGAATGCATCTGAGGATGAATGTTGTAGTGAATAGCAACACGGTTACCTGAGAGATTTTTATTCATATCTTTACAGTTTTCAACGATTGGTGTTCAAAATATAAGAGCAAAGGTTATTTATTTCACATTCATATTGTTGCCTGCTCAGAAGGCGGTGAAAGAGGAAGCGACTGCAAATGATGCTCTAAGGTGTAAAGAGGAGAGGTAAAAACATGTGCACCTGCAAGGCGACGGGGATCCCATCATTATCACCCCCGACGTCGTGTTGGTTGCTGGTTGGAAAAATAAAAAAAGGGACCGGAGCAGGAAATGTGAGCCAGCAACGACACGTCCGAGTGCGAGCCGAAGTGGAGAAAATCCGTGCGAGGGGATAGAATTACAAGATCTGAACAGGAAATCGATAACTGATGCTGCGCACTCCTGAATAAAGATAAGGCAGATTTGTGTGTTCGTGTGATTAAAGCGTTCCGTTGTTGCAGTGGTTTACTCACGCACGGCTTCGCTGCTTTCTGCCTCGTGTGTGAACCCGTGCTTGGCCAGATTCTCTCCTCAGTTTGCCGTTGAATGTTTTATGGCATCGAGAGCTGATATGAGGTTTACATTGGACATCAAACGCGACACGGCAGCCCGGTTTTGTTAGCACAACCGCTTAGCAGACAAGACGCGGCTTTGTCAGATTCCATGAAACCACGGCGTGGGATCAACACAACTGAGCGAAATCCACTGTGGTGTTTAAGCGAGCTCTGGTTGGTCTCCACATGTTTGAAAAGCCTCCGCTGTGTCGCATTAAGGAAGTTAAATGCATTAAGGTCAGCCCTTTATTTCAATAGACGATGTCCTCGCTGGATTTCCCGACACAAACCCCCTAAAGGTTAGATCGATGGTTTGGATCCTTGGTCGGATGAGATTGACTAAATGATTCTGCGTCTCGTAGCTTGGCATTTCAAGACAATGCAACGTCCTCATCACCCCCTACGCAAGTGTGGGTGTGGATTCAGGACATTTATTAACATGTTACCGTATATCGGGTTTACGATGTGTACTGTGTTTCGTTCGTGAGGATTCGTGTATGATGAATCGCGATGGTTAACTCTCAGCTGTTCGAGAAAACATAAGGAAATTCACTTCGTGCTATGGTCTGTGCAATAAGCGTTATTTATGTATTATGCCGTGGTCTGGGAGAATGTGCATGGAAACCATTAAACGCTCGCACGACTCTGGCTTGAGTTTAATCAGCCATTAATGAGGGGAGAAACGCGTGATTCCAGACACACATTTCTTTTAATCAATTTGCCAAATTCAACAACTTATTATTAATAATGCAAATACGCATACCAGAAGGGCCCTATTACATTATAACTAATGGTCATTAAATGCTCCCTAATATAAACTGTTTCCAAACTGACCCCAATGCTTTTTATTTTTTATTTTTACTCCCCTTTCCAGAACAAATCCCTTTTTCAGGCCTGAGTTCAGTTCAACGTAACAGAGCCTCATCAGTCGGCTAGCCTCCTACTTTTCTACACTAAAAACGGGGGCACACTGAATAACGTTCTTCCAATCACTGGTTCCCGCAGGTATAAAAGCTCTTAGTCTGATTGCAGAGCTGCAGAACACAGAAGGACTGAGAGAAAAAAAGAGGAGATTCTGTCTCACGCAGCATCATGTCCACAACGTCTGAACCTTAAATAGTGGGGCTCCGTCAAGGGGGGCAGGTTTGACCTCTAGGAACATGCTTTTTTATTTCTTTTATTTAATTTTTTTTGAACTGTCCTAGAATAAAGTGTAATTGCACCTCCACTACATTAGGGGGCAGCAGAGTGTGTGCAGGGAGCATACAGCACAGAGTATGAGTATGAAGTGTAGACACCAAGTGACACCATGAAAACATATTTAACAGGGATGAGAAGACAGGCGGAGAGAGACGGAGATAAAGAGACAAACGAAAGTCTCCCAAAGCTAAGACGAGGAAATATGACGAAGCGTCTGTAGCGCTTGGTTCACTGTGAAAGACCGGTGTGTTACTGAGTCTGAAATGTTGGAGACAGAGAAATTAAAGACATTACACCACAATGGACAAATGATTCTATTTATAATCATGGGGGGGTGACAGAAAATAATTGAGAAGCACTGGTCAAAACCAACAGACTGACTTCAGCATAATTAAATAATAATGATGAATGTGTGACGTTTGGTGGAGTAACGGCGTTAACTGACAGCTGCAGGTCGACCAGGTGAAAAAAAAAGGAACACTTTGACATTTCAGAGGAAAAAAAAGGTGACATCAGACTGACAAGCTTGCGAGATATATGATGTAGAGACAGAGAATGGGAGAAAAAGAGCAATGAACAGGAAGAGAAAATAAAGATTTGAAATGCAATAAAAGCAGACACACAAATGCTCAGAGTAGAATGGAAAAAAACAGAAAAGATGCTCTATGCAGTGATTAGGTCCGTGTCTCTCGAGTGTTTATTTGCTTCCCACTTGTCCTCTAAAATGACAAGGTTTTCTCCAACAATGCTAAGCTACCTAGCTCTCACTCTGTCTTCTGTTTGTCACACTAATAGATGTTTTCATATTAGAGTGGTGGTTTTCACATAGAGTTTAAAACCTCTCCACCATCCTATCGAACCCCTATCGAGCCCCGGCTGCAACATAATTCAATGCACATTAGTTTGGTTGCTAATCAACTGTGTTTTTCTCTCTTTGTGTTTCTTTTTTTCCTTGGGTGCTGTTTGCTGATCTGCTCAATCCACCGTGAATCCTTCATCCATGGATTTTGAAATGCAGGTAAAACACAAATACACACACACGAAAAAAGCATGCACGAGTATGTATGTTTTGTCAATCCGTTTTTTCGCTTTGTGTCTTATATAATTTGGAAAACTTGTCCGCACCACTTTTACAACGATAACTCAAAGCTGTTTATTCTCATCCTGGTTTTGATTCAATTGCTTCGATTTGTTTGTTGCACACGGAAACGAGACGCGTTGGATGGTTATTTTCGCACTTCATTCGTTGAAACAAGCAGTTACCCCTTTTCCTCTTCATGCCGCATGCACACACACACACACACACACACACACACACACACACACACACACACACACACTGCAGTGAGACGGGGTTAACCTCTGGTTTCTCAGTGTTATGAAGGAGGTGAACCTGTCTTCTATGACATCGCCGTTTTTTGCAGTAATTTGCCTTCAGTCTGGAGATGTGTTTCCAAATAATGTGTCTCCAAATAATGATCAAATTTTCTTCTTGGGGGGGCACCGACATCAGCTTGCCCTATAGCGCGGGCCTTGCCCAGATTTAATAATCGTGCCGCGCTAAAGTTTGGAGCTGACACCACGTGACCACTTTGGTGGAGAGAGAGCAATCCCCAGCAGGCCCCATTTAGACGCGCGGAATGCTCCGGGTGCTGGCAATTAGGCGTGATGGACAGCGCCTGTCCTCATTCCAGCGCACAGAGCCCCCCTCCGCGCTGCCAATCTGGTGCCAATCATTCAATCCCCCGGACGATCCAATAGTCGATACACGACAGCAAAAAATAAACTGTTTGGCGATGGAAGCGAGCTCCGCCCTCATCTCAGCATGATTGCATGATCCTTACAAATGGGACATCAGTGCGAAGGGGAATGGAGAAGCTTTCCAGTGATTTAAGATCAGTTGTTTTTTCATGGCTAAGTCCTTCCAGCTTCTCCCACATTGGACGATGTTAAGTTTGCGCAGTTGCAGGTTGTTTGTGTGTTAAATTGCATCAGATTCAGCCTAAATCACAGGATCATATTAAAGACTGCACACCAGACATCATTTTCAGAATGCTAATACGATATGTGTGTGTGTGTGATGAGGGGGGGTCTTGTGTTTCTTGCTGTATGTAGAGCATGCTGTCATTATTCATAAGGTGAGATTCGGCCGCGGCTCTTTAAACGTTGGTCAAGCAGCTGATCACATTATTCACAACGGTGCAGCTAATGCATTACAAGCTGGCGTATGAATGCAAAGCAGTCTATACCGTTATCTCGCAAAAAAAAAAAAAGAAAAAAGAAAAAGACTGTCTGCCGTGTCAGCTGTTAACCTCAGTCAGACTCACGGTGTTAACAAGGTTCTGTCTGCATTGTGTATTGAGTTTCCAGTCAAAGTTTAAACAAACATTGAAGTTAGGGTTCACTGGATCGCCTGTAGAAAATATATTATTTCTTTATATATATATATATATATATATATATATATGTGTGACTGAAAAAAGATGGCAGTGCTGACAGTCAGATAAATCATAGGAGAACCGCATCAGAAACACAGTAAGACGTGGCTGACATGGTCAGCATGGTTGGTGGTCTTAATCTGGAGGGAGAAGCGCGTCTGACAGGAGATGTGGAAGTGAACAAGCTAACGAGTCTGCAGAGACTCGTAGAGGCGTAGACGTCTCTCCTCTCCTGCATTAGGAAAGGAAATGCAGCTAAATCCAGCGACTGCAGGTTTTTACATGGGAAAAAAAGGTGCAATGGTGAGTTGGTTTGCAGGTGGGTGTTCGTAGTTAGAAAAAAGCTGAGAGGCTACAGATTTGCAGATCCGCCGTTCCCCACCTGCCAACGTGGCTTCAAATCCGTGCAGAAGTAGTTTTAACAGCTTCCTGTTTGATGGCAAAGCATCGGGTGCTATGCCTGTGACTGTGACTGCCGTGTCACACCACTATACGCCACGTGTAGAGAACACTGTGATTTCCATGTGAATCACCTTTGTGATTATGCTGTTTGGCCAATAGGGGGTGCTGTGATTGAATCACTATGCAGTTGTGTTAAGGGCTGGTCACTGACGATGCATAAGAAACGTGGTGCACTCCTGCAGCCATTGAGCCAATTGCATGCTCCCTTAAATCCTGTGGCATCTAAGGCTAATCTCAATGCAATGCTCAGGACATGACGCCTTAGTGTGATACCAGGGATTAGCTGAGCAATGGGAATTTGGTCAGAGAGTCTTCTGTGAAGATTTTATTTTGAGACTCAGACACCTGTTTGTGTCTTCACTGCCCCTTTCATGTTGGAGAGCCCAGGCATGCTGCACTCTGTGACTTGAAAACCAATCTTATCAAAGGTTTGCATCCATTTTGAAGTCAACGCACACACACACACTCACACACACAGCATCTCACACCAGCAAGAATTTCCGAGCCGGCTTTCTGGATTTCCTTCTTTAGTAACTCAGTCGTTTCCCTACAGACACACTGCGGCATCACTGTCAAGTTAAAACATGACGAGACAAGCCGAATGGTCCTGAGTCTGTCAGGAACATTTTTATGCCAGAAACTGAAAATCTTTGACACTTAACTTCCTGTGCATACACGCTAGTGGATCCTTTTTTCATGGTGGTACCATAAGAAATCCCCTAATGACTAATGATAAAATGGTTAATTGTAGAAAACATTTCCAGGGTATGATGTGTTACTCCCTCAATGTCATATATATACTCAGAGATGCTTATATGCAAATTCTGCAATCAACTCACATTCAATAACTACATGCCTCTTCTTTTGTTATTGCATTTTCCAACATGGATCTATACATAAGATAAGATAAGATATGACTTTATTGATCCCACAACAGGGAAATTTGCTTGTTACTGCAGCGTACAGAGTAAAGAAAGGGAAAATAAAAGCTATAAAAAATAAAAATACACAACACTATGTACAAAATTCGTAGAACTTGTTGATCAGCATACACAGTATGCATTATGGACATAAGAATGGAAAAAATACTAATAAATAGCAAGAAAAGAGTAGGCATAAGCAAAGCATATATACATACATACATACACATACACACATATTTACATATTTGCATATATATACGCACATACACACATGTACACATACATAGCTAATGCATACTTACCTATACTAGCCTTAGTTAGTAACACCTCTATGTACCTACTGTTTCATTATGGCTTGATATTAATGGGAACAACTGAGTGTTACCCAGACACACAAAATAAAAAAATCTAATTTTTGACCTATAAATTAAGCCAGTACATGTCCTTAAACCTCTCTGGTTTAATAATATTATTGACTAGATGACATAGTTTAATCTGAGTGTGGTAGTTATTATAGGGAAGGTGGTCTTTAATATTGTCATGGTGTTTAACACACCAGCAATAAGCCTCAACCAGCCACATGAGAGAGATCATATGAAAGAGAGGGGGGGACAAGGTGAACCAGGAGAGGACATGGGGGGAGGTTTAGTCCTCTCGTTCCCGGTCTCCATGTTAAAACCCTTGATGTCGGCGAGCTGCATGAAGAATGCTCGTGTGACAGTTTAATAAAGTTAAAAGGTTTCTGCCGTGTGGAGTTTCAGATCCACACTTCAGGCTTTCATTTCAGACATCTATCAGAGCTGTGAGGCAGCGAGGAGTGTAACTCTGACACACACACACACACACACACACACACACACACACACACACAAGAGTGCTCTTACCCTTGAAACATGATCACTGTGTCGGATGCTATGGAGCACTATTAACTCACACACGCCGAAATGCACACAATGAGCTCTATCTCTCTGCACAGCGTTATGTCATTTAAGGCTTTAATTACTTTGTTTGCTTGTTCAAGATATTACAGTGCATGGTGACTCAATATAATATTTTAGCTTGGAGTGCATGTGTGTGCGTGTGTGTGTGTGTGTGTGTGTGCGTGTGTGTGATTGAGTGACATACTTACATACATATGTATTAATAAAAAAAAAAAAGCAGAAGTCACGATTTTGAGATTTATGTATAATTCATTCATATTTTTTGTGCAACACTGGTGGCTTCAGGTTTCCGCATCACACATTTTGTTCTTTTAAAATCATATTTTCAGACCCTGCAGGGTCGTCATTCTGGACTGTGTATTATGTTTTGTTTTAGCTGCAGTGGACAAATGGAATGAGACGCAGGAACAGGAGGATTTTTTTTTTGAATGAGCCTGATGAGACGAGATTAGGAAAAAATATATGTATACCGGGACAATTGCAAGTCCTGCTTTTGATTTTGAAGGTCGGAATTTCAGTAGTTTTTCAATTTAATGAATTTATCTTAACTGTGACACCCTGACTACACAGATTTGCATCTTCATGCCTTTGACTGACTATTATGATATTAACTTAATTATGATTTTGTTGAATGCAGTTAACATTTTAGATCATTTTACATGTTGCAGCACGGTCCTGTAAACACGGTTAGTGCATTAACCTGCAGAGCACCAGGTCAAAAAGGCTATGTGCTACCACTGATGTTAACTGTAAATAGAGCTGTGCGATGCACATAATACGAGTTCAAAGTGAATATCCTTGAACAAGTACAGCCTTCCATATCTGTGTTCAAACATTAAACTATTCAGCAGCTTTCAACTGTTCAATATTGTAGGAGAAAAAAAAAAAAGCGCATGAGGGCCAACATTACCTGCTCTCCAGCCCAGGTTACCAAGCAACCGCCAACTTAAGGACCTCTGAGCATATGTAAAGACTGACAGGTCTATTTTTATGGATGCACAAAGCCGAGTGCATATTTCAAAACTTTGATATGTGTTGGCATGAAAATGTAAGCTCCAATTGTGCTTTTCTCTTCTTTATATTTAGGCAGAACAGGCACGGTCAATCCATTTCTATTATTTATATTTTTTTATGTAGCAAATCTTAAGTATCTTTGATCGGAATAAGCTTCCTTTAAAGTGTTGAGATGGGTTTTGTGTTTTATTCAGAGATCATTTGCAGGAAATTTAAAGATGAGCAAACTGCATAATCCTGGCTCAAATCCCTCGTCCAGTCCTTACTCCTTTATTAGTTGACAGGTAATTCTTATAACCTCGAATCTAGAACACAGTAATTGGAGTTGACTGGAGGAAAGAACAAAAAAAAAAAAAAACGTGCTAGCTGAGTGCACTGATGGGACTGCGCAGGAGGAACAAGAACAGCAAGAACAAAACAGCCGTAAATCAAATGCTCAGTCGCACATAGTCAGCAGGGGGTCCTGGCGTGATGCAGCCACCAGGGTGGATTCACTAGAAATAGACAGCAAAGCTCTCTATTTGGGACAGATATCAGCAGAAGAAACCAGAACTCCCAAAGTCATTAGCATCAGAGCGCAGCTACCGCAGAGTCTCTGCAACTTTGCTGTAAATGACTCTGATCTGACAGCTGATATCTGTATCGTCTTCACAGGGCTTACGCCCATTCGGTCCCGTTCTGGAATCTATTTCCATACGTGCTGCAGAGCTAAGTGGCTATATGCTCAGCCGTAAAATGAATGCATGGAATCCATACTGAAAGCATAGCTCTACACCTTCAGGAGAATAACTCGTTACGTGAGTCCTAATTGTGAGTGAAGCAATGAAGGCTGCACATGGGACAAACAACAGAGATAGAGACCAAAGTCACATTTGTTCAAGCTAAAGCGCAAAAACACACATATTCAGACTGATAATATATAAGTGGCTTACAATCAACACAGTCAACAATAAACTCAACAATATCAACAGCCTTTTACCATCTAAAAAACATTGCCAAAACCAAATTATAGTGTCTAAACCAGACTTGGAGAGACTGATCCATGCATTTGTCTCCAGCAGGTTAGACTACTGCAATGGCCTGCTCACTGGTCTCTCTAAACGAGCTGTTAAACAACTACAGAACATTCAGAACGCTGCAGCTCGAGTCCTGACTAGAACCAGAAAATATGACCATATTAGTCCAGTGCTCATGTCTCTGCACTGGCTTCCTGTCACTCAGAGAATAGACTTTAAAACAGCTTTACTTGTGTACAAGTCTCTTCATGGTCTAGCACCAAAATACATCTATGACATGTTAGAGCCATACGAGCCATCTAGGACCCTGAGAACCTCAGGGACTGGTCTCCTGCAGGTGCCCAGAGTCAGGACTAAACATGGTGAAGCTACATTCCAGTTTTCTGCAGCTAAAATCTGGAACAGTCTTCCAGAGAATGTGAGACAGGCCTCAACGCTGACAATGTTTAAGACCAGGCTGAAAACAGTTCTGTTTAACCGTGCATATGAAAACTGAAAGTATCTTATCTACACTCTTCACTCTTTTTTAAATTAATGATGAATTCTATGTTTTATGATGTATATATGTACATTTTGCTCTCCTTTTGTGATTTTGTGTAACTGTAAAGCACTTTGAATTGCCCTGTGTATGAATTGTGCTCTACAAATAAACTTGCCTTGCCTTGCCTTGTTAGCATCCGTGCTAACTTGTTAGCATCCGTGCTAATGTCCGTGCTAACTTGTTAGCATCGTGCTAACTTGTTAGCATCCGTGCTAACATCCGTGCTAACTTGTTAGCATCGCGCTAACATCCGTGCTAACCTGTTAGCATCGTGCTAACTTGTTAGCATCTGTGCTAACATCCGTGCTAACATGTTAGCATCCGTGCTAACTTGTTAGCATCCGTGCTAACATCCGTGCTAACATCCGTGCTAACTTGTTAGCATCGTGCTAACATCCGTGCTAACCTGTTAGCATCGTGCTAACTTGTTAGCATCGCGCTAACTTGTTAGCATGTGTGCTAACATCCGTGCTAACTTGTTAGCATCCGTGCTAACATCCGTACTAACATCCGTGCTAACTTGTTAGCATCCGTGCTAACGTCCGTGCTAACTTGTTAGCATCCGTGCTAACTTGTTAGCATCCGTGCTAACATCCGTGCTAACTTGTTAGCATCCGTGCTAACATCCGTGCTAACGTCCGTGCTAACTTGTTAGCATCCGTGCTAACATCCGTGCTAACTTGTTAGCACCCGTGCTAACATCCGTGCTAACTTGTCGACTGCAATGTCCTGCTCACTGGTCTCTCTAAACGAGCTGTTAAACAACTACAGAACATCAAGCTAATCAGCTAAAATCTGGAACAGTCTTCCAGAGAATGTGAGACAGGCCTCAACGCTGACAATGTTTAAGACCAGGCTGAAAACAGTTCTGTTTAACCGTGCATATGAAAACTGAAAGTATCTTATCTACACTCTTCACTCTTTTTTAAATTAATGATGAATTCTATGTTTTATGATTTTCCTTTTGTGATTTTGTGTAATTGTAAAGCACTTTGAATCGCCCTGTGTATGAATTGTGCTCTACAAATAAACTTGCCTTGCCTTGCTTAATATATATGCACTGGGATTTCTACACATTGTGGTGTATCTCGCATCACAGAACGGGCGACCAGTGTGTGAGGCTTTATCTGAGGCACGCGACATGATAACGACTCATGGCTATTCAATTAAAAACCACGCCATGCCTATGTATTTTAGTCCTATACTAGGGCATTAATCAAAGGATACGATGATTGCCGATGGGCTGTTTCATACCAGTAGTCGCCCCATCATCAGTATTAACAAGTCACATTGTTAGTATTAGAGGAATCTTCACACGAGCGACCTTTGGCGCCTTGCATCAGAAGCGATGTATGCAGCGGATAAATCAAAGACAAAAATTAC
Source organism: Eupleurogrammus muticus (assembly GCA_036785175.1). Taxonomy (NCBI): domain Eukaryota; kingdom Metazoa; phylum Chordata; class Actinopteri; order Scombriformes; family Trichiuridae; genus Eupleurogrammus; species Eupleurogrammus muticus. The sequence goes on along the minus strand of JAYKQN010000009.1, from coordinate 601,393 downwards.
TGCACTTTGACAAAAGAGGAAATGGAAGTGTTGAATTGGTTGTAGTGAAAATGTCTTAATTGACGGGGTGATGAAGTGTTTGATTTTCTATTGTGTAAAAAAGCCCAATAATGCCATCTCTCTATATCTGTCGCAAAGTACATAAGAATTCAAAGAATACCAATAAGGTGTGCCCTCCTTTAATTATCTAAAGATAGAAAACAAGCATTAAATCACATTAAGGATAGGTGTTTCACTATATACTTGAGGCTTTTAATTTCTGTTCAAGAATCACTCTTATAAAAGGGAAGACAGGCAAAAAAAAAGTGCAGCACTGAGAGGCTGTTTGCACCGAGTTATCCTCATCTGTTTATGGGACTCTGTGAGGAAGCATTTTCCTGATTTACATCCTTTCAGATTTAGAGAACCAAGCGACCCCATCCCCGTTCTCGGTTGACAGATAACAGACCTTCTGGTCACTTCCAGAGACTTAAACACGTCCGTGACTCAGAAGCTGGAGGCGAGAGACGGGGATTTAAGGGAAAGAGGATATAAAGACGAGGCCGTATCCACGGCTTCTAATAAAGCAGAACTCCTCACGAGAGAACAGTCACCAGTCCATAACCAGACGCAAGAGCAGAGCTTATACAGTGGTAAAGCAAAACGGAAGCACACAAATCATCGTAAGAAACTGCAAAACACTGAGAAGTGACAGTTATCTCTTCCACACACTCCAAGCATTCATTTTGGGCCTGCATTAACAAAGATGGAGACCACAGCAGTCTTACATGTAATTGATTAAAAAAATAAAACTCAGTAAATCTGGTGGAAATTGATTATAAAAATTAATTTAAAATGAATAAAGGAATCGTATTGGATATATGCATTTAAACAACATTACATCCTGGTTGAAAAAGGCCAGTCATAAAGTTACCTGTCTGCTCCAATCATAGGCAAAGACTTTTTTTTTAATCCAATTGGCATGATTAAATAAAGGCCTTTTTAATCATGATCCCCTAAGATTTGTTTGTCTTGCAAATCAATGAAGAGCAGCAGAGAAAATTTCACTTCCACTCCATGCATCCTGTTTTGGCGATGAGCAGCACTGTCTGTTTTAAACGTATAGATGCACAGAAAAACCTGTAATTGAAGCTGTGACCGGTTGAGGATGAACTCGAGAAGCGAGATCTCTAAGGTAGAGAATACATTAAGTTGGTTGTAAAGATTATTTAAGTTGGGAATGATTTCAATGAATGAATGAGAGAAACCACAGGTCCAAGGGCTGATCCCTGATGGACCCCGTTTCTGATATAATTGGATTACTTCTAATTATTGCCTATAGTCTATAGGATGAACAAACTGCTTTAAATAAATAAAGATTTTTTAAATCAGTTCTAATCAGCTATGATTGATATTGAAATTGAAGAACAACAGTTTCAACAGTTCTGAATTATTTCCACAATGATAACACTGATTCATTTGCATTCTGCTTTGTCTTTCACACAATTACTATTTATTTATTTTGTTTATTATGCAATGAGGAAATGATTAGATTATTTTAGTCATGACAGAAAGCTTTGTGAAAGGCTGGATGGGTGAATGCAACCTGGAGATAATGGTTTCTGGCAACGGTATCAAACACTTTCCTCTTTTAGATTTGAATTTGATTTGAATTTGATTTGAATTTGATTTGAACGTTCTGTGATTGTACACAGAGACATATTGGTCCCCTGTCACCGACTTCCTGACCAGGAACGCGTGACACGATGCAAAACGCGAGCACGGAGAACACACACTGACGCGCTGAAAACAGCCAACATTGTGACAGGCTGCATATTTATCTGTGCATTACCATATTAATACAGGGCTGTTGGTCCTTTATTTGATTTTGTGACTGAAAAACAAATCTAAACAGAGACGGCGTAAAGCACATATTTGGCGGAGGAGTTCCACACACACACACACACACACACACACACACAGAACACACACACACACACACACACACACACACACACATGGATTTCTTGGTTTTACGCCAGTCACACAGCTGCCAAAAGACTGTTAATTAGCAGAGTTGATGCCTGAAAGCAGAGCAGTGTGTGTGTGTGTGTGTGTGTGTGTGTGTGTGTGTGTGTGTGTGTGTGTGTGTGTGTGTGTATTGTTAGTGTATAATGCATGAATCCAACTTTTTTTTTTTTTTCCTTCGTCCTGTGTTGAGATGCTAGTTGACCAACAGAGTCCTGTTGTCACGTAGCCGCCTGTGTCTCTCCCACACACACACACACACACACACACACACACACACACACACAGGATCGGTTACAATCGTCCACTGTTTTCAGGGACGGTAATTGGACGTCACCACAGAAAAGCGGGGAAGTGAGAAGCGAACGCACGCACTAACACACGAGATTTATATGGAATAAACTCGTTTCTCTCCGCCAACCAAAGCGAGTTTATTTCATCCGAACTGATTTTTTTTTTTTTTTTTTGGCTCCACTTCAAAACGAAATCTCCACTTCGCCGTGGCACAATGTGCCAAATCCAATCTGTACTTTGTAGCCTGGACGAAGACGTCAAATTTGAGGCCAAGAGCCACGTTATGAAGTATCCCAGAATGACCAGAGATAGCCTTCAGAATATTAGTGAACCCGTGTTTCATGCAATTTCATTCTTATTTTAAGGGACCACCGTTTCAATCCAGATTGGGGAAAAAAGCAAAATGAAATGTTTGCACCGATATCCCCGTCCCCTTGAAGACACCCTGAGAATTACTGACTTTTTTTTTCCTCCAGAGGAGTCGTGCGGGTCACGAGGAATCTGAATCACTTTGATGATTCCTAATCTGGTTTTTATCTGGCGCCGTCGTCGCGTCGCCGCGCTGATGTTGGCATTTAGCTCAAAGCACCGTCTGTGGACTTTTCATAATGTTCTGTGGGGATAAACCTAAGATATAATAAGTTCTGGCTGAGCTTCTGAACATTTAAACATTTAAAAGGCCATTCTGACTGAGATATATACCTCCCTTAGGCCCCAGCCTTTATATTTATATATATAATATATTAGCAAAGACACTAGCCTGTATTGGAGACAGGACATTCTTGCTACTCTTTTATCTTCTGCCTCTCTCATAAAACCAGTGTGTTCCACATGGGTTTTTGTTGTTCGTCAACCAGCAGAATGGAGCTTTAGAATATGGTCTTCACACCAGCACAGGGCAGTTCCAGCGGAAATATTAATAAAACACGTGTCTGCATGAATGCTGGCGTGCAAATGCTCTTCAATTTCAACAATTATAGAAGCATTTAGCACAAAATGAAGGAAGGGGAGTGGTACAAAGTTTTAACAAATTGACAAAAAAATGCTGAGGAGCTTCTACTTCCATGTTGTTTCATAACTCCAAAGTCAAAGTCAGTTTTACTGTTAATCCCTTCACATGTGCTTCACATACAAAGGAATATAAATTACGTTTCTCACTATCCTATGCGTTTACATTGACAACAACAGTAAAAGTGCAAGTGCTGCAGCTTCAAGGTAGTTCTTGTTGTAAATGTAAAAGCCATAGCAATAAAAATATACATATAACAGTTAGCAGCGTGTGTGTGCAATGTTGCGTATGCAGAACGTGCGCCTAGTGGTTAAGCCATGACTGGTGGGGGCTCGCTGGGCGTTACGTGCAAATAGTAACGGTCTGTTCGTTTCCTGCAAGTGTAATGTTGTAGTTTAGGGAGAATCGCTGATGTTTGCTGATTTGCACTAAACCCAAACTACAACGTGTGCATGCAAGTCAGCAACGCCGTGTGTCTCAGCTAAGTGTTTGTTCTAGTGTTTGCAGGGTTGCAGTGATGCGTGAATGTGATGTTAGCTCGGTGAATCAAAGGGTTAAACTTAAATTATGTGTAAATTTGTTGGAACTTACATACATGGTACATACTGCTTTTTGTGTAAGAGGTGTTTGCATGTTTGGTGTTTGCTCTTTGGCCTGGTTTGATGGATCCTAAAACTGAAATAGATGGTGATGTCTGTTAAATCTGGAACCAACCATGCACCAACCTGTGCGCATGCAAAACAAGAATGTTTTTTTACAGCAGGTGGGACAGTTTTCCAAAGCATCAGAAGTTTAATGATTTTATTCGCTACCGTTTTTCAAAGTACTGGGTTAAAAAAAAAACGTATGAGGATCAGTTTTAATAAATATCTTCAAATTGTGCTCAGAGAAACAGTGCATTGTGCATCTAAAAAAAAAAGAAGCTTCGCTGACAATCAGCCGGAACCAAGAGAAATGAAAGAAACACATGCAACTCTCCTCATCCTTCCCGTCTTCCCTAACAAAAAAACAAATCTGTCATTTATTGTGACGAATCCTCTGCAAAATGTTTCTGCATCTTCTCCTGTCGACTAATGTGCATGCGAGTCAGCAACGCCATGTGTCTCCACTAAGCATCGATCACGCACTGTGTTTTTTTTTCTTGCACAACTGGAAATATGGTATTATTTTTATATTTCTTTCTTATTTCTTTATTTCTTTATATTTCTTTAATTTATCTCGACCTTCTCTATAAAGGAAATGTAAAAATGGTCCATTCGAACCAAATTCACTCAGTTTGGTTCAGTTTTACTGGTGTTGAAACTTTGGCGTGGTCCCTCTGGTGAGAACACTAACTCGGGTCCAAATGATAGACGCTAATTATTCAATAGTCTTCGTCACATTTGACCTGATTCATGAAAGGATATTGGATATTTTGCAAAAAAAAAGGCCAATACACAAGAGTAACTCACAATGTTTAAATGTAAGTCAGAACTGGTGCTTATTTTCTAAAAGATAGACATTGATAAAACATCAAACTGACCGATTTTGGTTCATTTGCAGTTGTGAAGCTGGACTCTATATGCCAATTAAGACCAATATTATTAATTCTCACACCTAAGAAAACCATTGCAAGCCGTTACAGCATGTATCACAGTGTGTGTGTTGTTGCGTCCAACTCTCTTTCTTCTAGTTCCCTGTGTCACTTCACTGCCCAAATCTTACAAAAAAAATAAAAAAATCATAAAAAAGCTGCCAGATAAATAAACACCAAACAAATTCCTGCAAGGTTCTGACCTGATTCATGAAAAATGAAAAGTCGCTCTATGCATCTTTTGCAACTCTGCCTTATTCAGAGACTGTTTTCCATTTTGCAATTGGATATTTTGCAAAAAAAAAAAAAAAAAACGGCTGATACTCAAGAGCAAGTAAAAATGATAAACATTTATGAAACATCACTTGAACGAATTTTGGTGTATTTGCAGGTGTGACGCTTAGGAATCTATGCTAATTAGTGTCATTTTTTTTTTTAATTAGCAGGTAATAATAATAATTCACACACCTAAAAAAAGCATTGCCCCAGCAGGGGTTACAGCATGTACCACAGTGTGTGTTTGTCTTTCTTCTAGTTGCCTGTGTCACTTCTCTTAAAAAAAAAATAATCATATTTCATAAAAAGCCCCTAGATAAACAACAAACAGATGCTGCAGTGTTGGCCACTGACAGGAGAACAAACCCAACTGCGGATGCTAAAAATAAAACTTGAGTGTCACGGCGCTTCGGCTCAGGCAGGACGACATTATTCTTGAATTTGTAGAACCCTGGATAAGAAAAAAAAAAACAGCCGTGAAGGCGAATCTGAACACCATGAATAATGCATGAAGGCGTGCGCCGCGCATACCAACACGGGAATCATTTACATCTCGGTGCCGCGTGACCGGCGGCTACTGCGGGTTCGAGTCCCCGACGCCGGACGCGACTCGACGTGTCGCGGTGATCAGCAGCCTGTAAATGGGATTCCATCTAACCTTTTGAGTAGTTTCTGCCTTTTGTGTTGCTGCGGGCACATCATAATGAACGCTTTGTGCTCCCTTTGCTTTGGGCCTCAAATACAAATGAGCAGCGTGATGGAAACAAGAAGGGAATGTGAATGAGCTTTAAGTAAAACAGTGTACCTGTGTTTGAAAAAACTACAAAAAGACAACTTATCATCCTCCAGAAAATCAGTTATTAGTGATTTAAGCTGCGTTCTCTCTTCTATTGTCCACAAATTATTCATGACATTATTGTCAGTTTGGCAGCAATTGCTGTTTCTCTTTCTTTCCAACGTTGAGCTTTGGACTTTGCGTTCCGCATCAGAGATGAAGTGGGCAGAGCTGGTGGTTCCAGGGGTCAGAAATGTCTGGAAACTTACAGGAAGAGGCTCAGAATCAGCGGATCTTAAAGCAAACTTTCAGTTCTTCTTATGTAATGTTATCATCCAAGCAATCAGAGGACGAGCGTTCTAGTCTTTGCAGGGTTGCAGTGATACTTTAATGTGATGTTAGCTTGGTGAATCAATGGGTGAGACTTAAGTTATGTGTAATTTTTTGGGCTATTTGTGTAACAGGTGTTAGCATAGGTGCCCTCTTCGGCACGGTTTGATGGATCCAAAAACTGAAATAGATGGTGATGTCTGTGCAAAAAAGCAAAAAAGTTTTTTACAGCAGGTTGGACAGTTTTCCAAAGCTTCGCCAATGCACAGCCTCAGAAGTTTAATGATTTTAAAACGCTACCATATTTCAAAGTTAAAAAAACGTATGAGGATGAGTTTTAATAAATATCAGGCTTCAAAATGTGCTGAAAGAAACACTGCATTGTTATAACCCGAAAAGAAAAATATATAAAAAATCACAAGCTGGTGTGAAGCTTCGCTGACAATCAGCGGGAAACAAGAGAAATGAAAGAAACAACTCGCCTCATTCTTCACGTCTTCCCTAAGGGAAAAAAAAAAAAATAGTCTCTTCCTGTAATTTATTGTGATGAATCCTCAGCAAAATGTCCATGTGTCTTCTCCTGTCAACTCACATTCTCTCATCTCTGTTAAAAGCTGTTTTAACAAATATGAAGACTTCTACTTAAATTAAGATAATTTATATTTTCTTATTATCTTCTCTACACACACATTAAGTATGCATTAGCTATGTATGTGTACATGTGTGTATGTGCGTATACATATGCAAATATGTAAATATGTGTGTACGTGCATGTATGTATGTATATATGCTTTGCTTATTCATACTTTTTTCTTGCTATTTATTAGTATTTTTCTCCATTCTTATGTCCATAATGCATACTGTGTATGCTGATCAACAAATTCTACGAATTTGTACATAGTGTTGTGTATTTTTATTTTTTATAGCTTTTATTTTCCCTTTCTTTCTTCTTTTTTCTTTTTACTCTGTACACTGCAGTAACAAGCAAATTTTCCCGTTGTGGGATCAATAAAGTCATATCTTATCTTATCTATCTATATATATATATATATATATATATATATATATATAGTATGACTCAGAGGCAGTATGCACCAATGCTTATTACATAGCAAATTAAGCAAATTAAAATATATCTAATTGCAGATTTTACTTTAAAGCAATGTTAACTCGTTTTCAGATCCAACATGTAAGGGCTTAAAAGAAGAACATATCCTCTGTTCCACAATTCCTGTATTTGAGATCGTCCTAAACGGTTGGATCTGTGCTGTGAGGACATGCAGGACAAACGCATCATGTTTCCTAGATGTTGCATAATGCACAGCATCAGTGCTGGTTTTCCTGCAGAAAGCTTTCCTTGAGCGTTGCCAATTACCGACGAAGCGGTCGACACGTGAGGAATGTGAGGCGAATTTGTTACGGGCGAGCATCGATTTTCCTATTCAGCTGCGGACCAGTCGATCAGCGTCCACGCCGCGGTGTGCAGCGGCACAGATAACGTGAGCAACACGGAGTTCATCGTGTTGCCGGACTTTTACCACGCCCCCCCCTCCCCCGCCTCGCCGGTTCTACGGAAAACAACCGGAGGAAAGTGAAAGTGAAGCGGCAGCTCCTCTCGGCCCGGCCTGGCTGTGATAAATCTGCTGTCAGGACGTCTCTGGGAAAAGCACTACATTTATATGCACTCAGATAACTGGCTTTCTCCAGAGAAACCAACCAACCAACCAACCATCACTTTGAACTGTACCAGATACAGTCAAACAAGCCGCTCACGAACCCGCGTTTCCACCGTCCATCCATCACGTTTTAATAACACGTCATGTGGCATAAGTTAGACATACAGCCCCGTCAACTAGATTACTTAAACAAGCGAGATTAGCGTAGACTGCAGGCTTGTTTTCACGTAACGTTCACGACTACGTCTTTATATATTCACAAGTGACTTTTTTCCTTTCTGCTATTGAGGCAGCTTTTGCTGATTATTCTACACTTTGCTGAATGAGGCACTTTTACACCACATAAGCAGAATAATCCCCGGAGTAACGTTTTAGGATAGGAGGGATTTCTCCTGCAGGAATAAGGGGGGTGAATGCGATAAGGGACAGCGACGGCGCTATACGAAAACTGATATTTCATTATAAAGGCCGGCCCCGCTCGGGGGGGGAAGAGATTGCCGCGTTGACCTTTAACATGTCCAGGTGGAGCTGACTTTATACTTTATATTCAGTAAGTTGAGTAAGCGGCTGCGTTAGCGCTTAGCTTAGCGCCCGGAACTCATCGTTTTCCCATCAACCCCTGCAGCTGGCATGGGGGGCTCATTTAGTTAATATTGTTAAGTAATTACTAGAAGTGGATCTCATTTGTGCCAAGAAAAAAAAAACACTAAGTGGATTTGGGTGTGTTTTTAAACACAAAAGGGATTTTATTTTTTTGCGCCCTGAGCTGTAAGTTTTTTGGACAAAAAGTCGCTGGAGCGTGACCATAGTGTTTGTCTCCATCCTTCATCGTTCCTCCTCCTCCTTCTCCTCAGCGCTGACCTTGTTAACCCGGCTACACTCCACCACCCTCAGCCCAAGCCGAGGGAAAATTACTTAGTTTCTGCCCAGGGCCTCATATCAACAGGGATGATTGTCTCACTTATGTGGCCGGCTGGGACCAGGCTGTAGTTCAACCCGGTGATTCCGCCTCTTCCTCTGCGGCGCGAACACACCTTTCGTCTTCGTATCTGGCTCTTTTCCTGCAACCAATAGGATCCTGTTTTTTTTCCAAAGCAAACCGCTGAGAGATCCGTCAGAGCGTGGTGACGAGCGGGGATTTTCTCTCCGCTCGTGTCTCTGAGCCTCGCCGAGACGCTTTTTCCGATCTACCCGGGCTCGGCGTTGCGTGTGATTTTCATACAAGATGCCACAAGACTCTTGAACACTCTTGTGATTGAGTGGGACGAATGACGAAAATCCACAAAAAATCGCACACAAATCTCTCTTTAAAGGTTTTTAAAACCAAATGCCTAATAATTATTATATTTATTTCAATACCATTCAACATTTCACGTTACATAGCGCTTTTAAGACTGTACCATGAGTACTATGACATAACAGCAGGCGTTGGGGGGTGTAATTTAAGGCAAAAATATGCTTCAGCTGTTGGTTTCTATGTACAACTAATGCAACAATAGAAACTTGAAGTTTCACGTTTCATTGACTCCATGCATGAGCCAATCCAAACAGCCAAATGAGCCGAATGAGCATCGACTACAAGAGTTTGACCACTTTTTGTTTGATAGACAACGGTGATATGTACAATTGAGAGGCCTTACAGATCTGATAGCCAATAGCCAAACCATTGGGACCATTTTTAGAAACGAGAAGATCACTAGGTAGGGAGCTCGAGATGTGATTTTGGTTTCTTTAACACAGGCTCTGCTGGCTAATCTGGTTCATAGAGAGTAAGACTACAGCAAACTTCAGGAGCCTGGCCGTTTCTGACTTTAGAAGTAGTAAAAACCCCTTAATCTCATAGACGACCAATGAAGGACAGTGAGGATCGACATAAACCACTCACTTGCTTTTTATTTTTCCATTCAACACAGGGTTTTCACCTACTCATTCCCATAATGAAGAGCATTGCAGCAGTTGGGTCTGGTCTGGATGTGACGAAAGCACGGACGACCTTTGCTAAATCTGCAGGGGGTTGGGGGGGGGAAGGAATGACCTAATATTGGATAGTGATGGTCTTCATTGGGCAAAACGGGGACTGCGGCACTTTGGTCACCTGGACATTCAAAGGACATTTGGTTGATTGGGCATCAGTACCATCCAATGACTCCATGCATGAGCCAATCCAAATGAGCTAAATGAGCATTGACTAAAAAAATGTGACCACTTTTGGTTGTAATATGTCCAGTTGAGAGTCCTTACAAATCTGATAGCCAATAGCCAGACCATTGAGCCCAGAAATAGACGTACCAATGGTATGGCCAATGGAAATAGTAGAAGCTCTGCACCCTTTAACGCAGGCTCTGCTGGCTAATCTGGTTCATAGGGAGTAAAACTAAAGCAAACTTCATGCACCTGACCATTTATGACTCTAAATACAAGTAGTAAAACCCTTTAATCCCAAACCATTGGGCCCAGAAATAAACATACCAATGGTATGGCCAATGGAAATGGAAGAAGCTCCGCACCCTTTAACGCAGGCTCTGCTGGCTCATCTGGTTCATAAGGAGTAAGACTGCAGGAGCCTGACCGCCTGACTTTAAATACAAGTAGTACAATCCTGTAAAACTCACAGATAACCAGTTAAGGACCAGTTCTTTGGAAGTTTCCGCATACTCCTGCAGGGGGGAGGAATCAGGTGCAAGTTACATTGAGGGAAAGTGCATGAGAGGTTAAATTGGCTGAAACTGGGCTGAAGCATTGCTAAATTGTCTAGTTGCTCTATTGACTAGTAATTTCACTCACTTTTTAGTAATCAACAACCTGCAGTGTTGCCAATGCTACAAAGATCATAACAAGCATATAGCGTATTCTACCGCCTTCGTCTAGTAAAACAACTGATCTGGCCTTGATCAGAAATACATTATACATAACACCATTTCAATAATGAAATAGTCCTTACGTCCATATTAGAAATAATCAGATGAAGCTATGAAAGTGTTTTCACGAATGGGACAACGGTTAAATCTGTTTACCTTTCCAGTCAAGTGGTTAATAAGCGGTTATTTCTTTGGGTCCGTGGGTGCATATCTTTCATTTTTCATTTCGTGGTTGCACAGGTAGCTCTTTCACCTTCTCTGTCTTGCTCTAACAAGGCGCCGGCTGCTGATTCATCATCACTGCTGCGTTCGGAGGAGCCTTTTAAGAGCAAACCAATTAAGAGGAAACAAATGAGCTACTCCCTCCCCCTTTATGAAAACAAGCCAATTTGTCTTCACAAACAATGCAGTTATTTTTTTTTGCGACTGCAATCTGCCGATTAAGAAAATGAGATAAATGAAGTAATGATCAATTAGAGTGCGTTTAGAGTGTTTTCTTCTGTTTCCCCCCCATTGTCACCACCCATTTCTGCACAGAGAGCAAGTGCAGTACGCCATTACAATTACACCCAGTGGGCAAATTGAAGCGCTGCTAACAGCAGAAAGAAGCTGGATTCCAACAACAAAGTAGATCAACAATGAGCATAATTACATCGTAAATGGGTTGAATGGGTTGCTGTGATATTAAATACGACGTAAAAAAAAAATATATATATATATATATGTGTAGATGTGTATATATATATATATGTAAATGTATATGTATATATATATATACAAATATATTTATATATATGTGTGTGTGTATATATATATATATATATATATATATATACACACATATATATACATTTACATAAATATATATTCATCTACACACACACATATATATATATATATGTTTGTGTGTGTATATATATATATATATATATATATATATATATATATATATATATATATATATATAAAAGGCTCCCCCGAACGCATATGTGTATATTTGTATATATATATGTGTGTATATGTATATATATTTGTGTGTGTGTATATATATATATATATATATATATATATATATATATATATATGTGTGTGTTTTTTTGGATGAAACCTCTGACCCTGTTTCATATTTCTAGTTTATGCTCTCGCTGCCTCGAAGCTACGACAGAGTACACACAGTTGTGATTCAGCAATCAACGCGTTCGCCGCAGATATTAATTGAATGTCATCTCGGCCAATTTGAGTTCGCAGATGTTTCTCTGCGGGATAACGATGTGATGATAATGACTTCGGTCCTCTCCAACGCTTGATTTAAGTATTCGTGAGCCGGTGTTGGTGTGAGGTGTGCCGTCTCCCTGATTATCAGCGTACTACAGCGTGCATCCAGTCAGGGCTTAATCAGTGTGATTAATGAGGAATTATCTGCTAGGTAACGGGACGGAGACAGTGGCACATTCATTCACTTTTATTTTATTTATTGTATTATTTTTTGATGAAATATCTTGATTGACGTCATAGTTACAAGCTTCACAAAACATTTTAGAGAAGCTGAGAAATAAATATATATATATATGTATATATATAGATATATATAAATAGATGGACCTGCATGGAACATCTGGTGCTGTTACTGGATCAGCGATTAGTTCAGCTGTGATTTCTTTTTTTCTTACTTTAAAAGTACAAGTCGGCAGTGTCACCCGTTTCAGAAATGGCTCCCCGAAGGAAAAAGTGGGCTCGGCAGATGGGTGGCAATAAGCAGGAAAAATGAGAAATGATGCGTGGAGCTTTGGCGCGTCCTCTGGAGGGCGTCTTTGACTTTGAGTTTAGTTAAAAAAACACATTTACATGGTTAATGGTTAGTTGTCATTCTTGCACAAATCTCTTTTTAAGGGTTTTTGATGATCATTTGTAACAAACCCAAATGCCTAATAATAATTATAATATTTCAATACCTCAAAAATTCAGGTTGCAAAGCATTTTTTTAACAAATTCAATACAATCAAGAACAAGTGACTGTGAGTTTTAACCTTGTAAGACTATTGAGACTGTACAATGAGTAGTATTAGATAACAGCAGGGGTCAGGGAGGGGGTCATTTACAACAATGCAATAATACATTCAGTTTCTATGCACAACTATTGCAACAATTACGGTTAATTATTAAGTTTCACATCGTTTGACTCTGTGCATGAGCCGATCCAAGAAGCTGAATGAGCCAAATGAGCATTGACTGCAAAAAGTGGGACCACTTTTGGTTTGAAGGACAACAGTGAATTTCCAATTGAGCGACCTTACAAACGGGACAGACCATAGCCACGCCATTTACACTATTTCCAAAACAAGACAAGATGTGATTTTGTTTCCTTTAATGCAGGCTGAGAGTACGACTACAGAAAACTTCTCCCGTTCAACCCCGAGTTTTCGCCTACTCATTCCCAGAATGAAGAGCATTGCAGCGGTCGGGTCTGGACGTGACGAAAGCACGGACGACCTTTGCTAAAGCTGCAGGGGGTTGTGGCGGGGGGAAAGGAATGACCCGATCTTGGATGGTGGCGGTCTCCGTTGGGCAAAACGGGGACTGCGGCACTTTGGTCGCCTGGACATGCAAAGGACGAAGCGGAGTCAGAGACGACACCCTGGATTTGTGGCGTTTGTGGGATAATTTGTGGAAGGGAGGGTGATTACAGTAAGCTCGTAATGCCCATTAAAAACATTAAAACTTTCTGATCGCGGTCCCCAAACGCTAATTTGTGCTTTTACTTTGAGTGCGGTGCTTTATTAAAGTAGGACACACAGTCCTTGTTTGGATGTGTGCAGCCCACAGCTATGAGAGGAAAAAAAAGAAAAAAGAAAAGAATGGAACAATCGCAATCTGCTTTTTTTTAATTTATTTATTTTTGATGAATGCAATTAAGCGTCCGCTCCGAAAACGCCTTCAGGAAGCTGCATCGAGTGATGCCTCGTGTTTATTCGCAGTTTACTTTGGAAACTGCGAATGCTCATATCTGATTGAACGCCTGATACGCGCTAGATCGGCCGCGTGGATTACCTCGAGGCGCCGGAGCACGCCGCCGTGAATCATTTCATTACCCCGTTTAATATAGAGCCATAATAGATACTGTCCTAGTGAATGCCAAGATGTCACTTCCCATATTTATGAGGCGGGCTGTGATAAATAACTACATATAGGTGATAAAGAGAGTGTAGATAAAAGATGCATGCGTTACGCAGGAGATATGCACGACTCAGACCTGCACGATAATAAATAAAAAGCGCAAAGGCACTGACACTTTTTAGGGAGGGAGACAGAAGAAAGGAAAAGAAGTGCTGCCTTGTTAGGCTCATGAGAATAAAGGGTGCAGGACAGTTTCTCTCTGCAGGAGCTGATTCAAGGCACAGTGTCGCGTCCTCACGGCGAGGTCCACTTCATCCTCCGCTTTAATCTGTCTGATCGATGCTTTTCAAATGAGCAACCTAGAATTCCACCGGGAATGCGTTTCCCAGAATTGAGGTAGGAATTAGGTCTAATCAGGACTTTATGATTTATGCAAAACGTCCACGTTCATGCACAATAATGCATACGTCATGCACTGTATGACGCAGGAAGCATTCAACGCTTAAATCTGAGAGGCAGCAATGGAAATAGTTGCCTTCCTGTCGACCGACTAATTGAATAATCAATTAATCATTGCAGCTCCAATCCCTTTTAATTGCTGCATTCGTTTGTATTAGTTAGTATTAGAATTAATTTCTATGGTTAAAAAATGACTGATCAAGCCTTTTTTGTTGTTAATGTCTTCATGATGTCCATTTTGACTTTGCTAATAACTCCTTAGAAGAAGAATCCAAGCCTCCACTAATTAGGGAGCTCAGGGGGAGAAAGTGATTGATTCACTCATTTCCACCAAAGCTCACGGCTGGAATCTGAATAATTGATCCTGATGTTTGGATAGAGGCACAGAGATGGAGATGATTTTGTGGCTGCGACATCAGGACTCTCAGACCTCTGCATCTGAGGCGAGAAACTACGAGCATTAATGGGACTGTCTCCATGCGCTTTGATCATTTCTTTTTCTTTTTCCTGCTAAACCGGCGGTATGACAGCGAGGCTTAGTGTTTTAAATAGCTCATGTTATTGTGAGGGTATGTGGCTGTAAGCTGTGATTCTGCTGCTAAGTATTATTAGGTGGCATCGTGGCAGTACTCCGCATTCCTTTGTATTCCCCCGGCTCATTATATTTTAATGATTTTTTTTTTAACCGCTCTGCTTGATATGTTCGCAATAAACCCATCGTCTCCACTTTATTTTAAGTCAGCGGAGGTTTAGACAACAGAGCTGCCTCTTTGGGCTTCGAATCCAAATAGGATTATTTATTCTCTCTCTCTCTCTCACATATATGAACCACAGTGGGGGGCCCCCCCCAGGGGGATGTTACACCGTTGGGACAGGCATTGGGCACCAAATGAGCTCTCAGAACCAGAGAGCATGTCGGCCCCGCGGACCATCAAAAAGCCGAGCTGAGATCAGAAATCCCTTTCATTTTTTTTTTTTGGAGGAGGCACGCGCGCACTAACACGCCGAGCTGCAACATTTCAGCTGGTGAGATGTAAACCGCGTTTGATGTGAACTTTTATTGAATTAGTTTCGGTCCGAAAATAAATGAACTATGGGAGAAAACTAGACTGGGATGATTTATTTACTCTTTTTTTTTGGCTGCTCATATTTGCACGAAGCAAAGATCTGTAAGCAACACACAGTCATGTCCAGTTACAGCTACCTGTGTTAGAAGTGTAGTATCGTAATGTGAAGCGGCAAAAAAAAGAGAAGCCGTTTTTTAAGCATTCGATAAAATCCACCTGACTTATCGTGAAATCCGCTAAAACAGGTACAAAAGTGGCCGGAAAATAACGCTTTAATTTCTTTAAGTCACTTTATCATTAGCTCCAATGAACTCTCTTCCTTATCTTATTTATTTATTTATTATAAATCCGGGTTTATTTGTGCAACCTAGAGTTCACAGAGTGGCCTCAGGGGCTTTTTTTATAATCTGCACAGCAGCAGTAGAACATCCCCTGTCCTTAGAGCCTCAAACTGAATATGAAGGGAAAAAATTCCCTAAAGTAAAGTGTAATAGGGAAAAGAAATGGGAGGAGGAGGAGGAGGGAGCCCTCTTCCATACCTTAAATAGATGTTGTTTGTGCAGAAGGCATGACATCGACTTGTTTTTCTGCAAAAGTTGATTCCATTTCAAGTTTTTGTGGTGCTTGTTCTTTTATTTTTTTATGTATTTGTTTTTTTTTTTCCATCGGCACCCCGTGTGGTCCAAGAGAAATAACAAGTAAAGCGAGTAAAAACAACAGGAAAAAAAAAAACAAAACAAAAAATGTTGCCAAGATGGAAAAACAGCGGATGGAAATAAGGCGCGCAAAGTGAAAGCGTGACAGATGGAAACTCTCTCGGCTTCGCAGCGTGTTTCTATCGGGAGGAGGGAGGGAGACGTGACCTTTTGACCTTGTCGCGAGAATCGCAAGTCACTGTTATCGGTGCAAGGATGTGAGCACGAGTCGTCAATCACTTTGTTTTCAGCATCGTGTGACACTGTGTGTGCAGTATTTATTCATCAGTGTGCTGGTTTGTGTAAGGATGAAAAAGAAAAAACTAAAAAATGTGTCTATGTGTCATTACTGTATTTAACACACACATAAGGCACCTACTGTAACTATAGGGCTTATATACAGAAATAGATATATACACACATAGAGCGGGAGCTAAACTGAGTTTGGTTGTGCTTTATTTAAGTATTGAATACAAAGTACTAACATTTTTTAATCATCACATGGTAAAACAAATGGATAAAACAAGCACACAAGTGTGTATATTTAAAAATAGAGCGGGGTAATGTCATCAATCAAACCATCAAAGTCCTCATCCTCTGTTTCTGATTCCAACAGCAGCTAAATCTCCATCAAACATGCCAGCTTCACTTTCTTCACCATCAGAGTCACTTTCCTCTAAATGATGCGTTATAATCCGCTGGAAGTTGCTGTGCTACCGTAGTCCTGGTCTGGATGGAGAAATGGCACCGAAACAAAAGCACCAAGACGGAAATGTTCAATTTTTATTTATTCTGCCAGCTTTACTGCTTTTAGTCGAATGGTGACCATAGGAACGCTTCTCCCACTCGTTCTTTGCTCTGTGATCCACTGATCCATTCTTTGCTCTGTGATCCACTGATCCAGTCTTTACTCTGTGATCCACTGATCCAGTCTTTGTATCTGTGATCCACTGATCCAGTCTTTCCTCCAACTCCACCTGTCTTATGTCCACGGAAACTCAGCTGCGTCTTTTATTAATCTTCTTAATAATTGTTTAAACTGTGCTTTATAAGCATGTCTCTTTACCATTTTCTGGGTTTTCATCCCCGTTATTTTATCTAAAATTCAAGCCTACTTCCCCCTACATACATAAATAGGGCATGCTGCACATTTTGAAGAAAATCTAAGACTTTAATGAGCACCATATAGTTGTGAAAATAGGGTATTTATTAAGTATAAACCAACATGACTGAATTAATTTTACACACCAATCTTTGTCTATTTTGACTGGCAAAATACTCAGTATAGTAAGAAGAAGAAGTGTGTATGTGAGCGACTCTCAGCTGCTCTTTGTACAGGAAAAATAATAATATTTCATAGCCATGTTGAGGCATGAAAAGATGACACTGACATCCCAGAGCAGAGAGAGAGAGAGCAGCATCTCTCTCTACTGTTGCTGGGGATGGACTGAAACTAAATAACATTTTTTTTGCCCAGACCAGAACACTGTCGCCACCTCCTCAGCACATGTGTATACCAGCCTTTAACACCTCTGTTATAGATATACTGGATGAATACTGTAGGCTACTGTAGAGCTATTTTCAGAGTGAGCTGAAGGTTTGTTGCTAGCAGAAACCTAGAAGATTCAGTCTGTGGTTCAATGCATACGAGAAGAGCTGTAAATGCTAAGGATGCACCGAATATCTGAATATTGAAAAAGAAACTTCCCCATTTGGATTGAGTTAAAAACAAGCGTAAGTCCTGCAGATGGCAGCAATGCAACTTTCTGGATGCCTGCTGCCTTTAAAGCCTTTGCCTTAAAAGAAGAGGAAAGCGCAACCTGGACGCTTTAAAAGTCAAGTGTCGACGTCTTTGAGAAGTAAAAAAAAAACAGTGTGAAAATCAAACAGAATCACAAAGATGGCTACAGGTGATCGACTGATTCTTGTGGAGGACGCTGGCTTTTAGAGACCTGTGGAGCAGATTGCTCCCTGCTACACCAAACCCAGCAGATGGTGTTTCTCGGATGTGTGCTGTCTTTGAAAAACATCTAAAAAGGTAGACTATTCATGCAATATTTAAAAAAATATAGTAAAAATCATAAAAACTGCATTTGAGATTCGGTATTCCATATTTGGCCAAAAGATTTTTTGGGTTTTTAGCCACAAATTTTCATTTTGGTGAATCCCAAATAAGTACTCAATACATTGTGATATCAATATTTGCATCAAAGGCTAAATGCAAGTATGATGTTTATCAGCTGCTCCAGAAACAGGGCGCCATCGGCTGGTTGGCTGCACGGCGAGGTCGAGGGCGGAGGCGTTGGTTGACGCGCGGCCAGCTCAACAGCTCGGCCGCGTGGTGAGTCGCCACCACCGGGTCGCTCTCAGCGAGCCTCCGTTCTTCTGCTGCCGTGTGTGTGTGTGTGTGTGTGTGTGTGTGTGTGTGTGTGAGCGTGCACGGCTCTAGTCTGAAGAATGAGTGATGGCCTCCTCCGCTCACTGTCGACGGAATGGGCGGCGACGGCCGCGCGGGATTCAGTCGCTCTCGGAGTCCATCCATCACGGACGAGTGCAGCTCTCTCTCGACTTGGAAGTTTCAGTGAAATATGTTCTGTCTTCGCGTTTGACGTCTTGGTTCCAGTGTTTCCAACATTCGAATTCGCCAAAAAAAACTCGTCGACAAACGGAGCGTGTCTTATTTTTCTGAACTGCATTGATTTTCTCGGCTAGTGTTTCCACTCTTTTGATATAAAAGGCCAAGGTTTTTTTTTCTCCACGCTCTATTTTATCTCCTCTAACAGGTTCAATTTGGTTCTGCGTGAGGCACTGACCTCACATGTTCCGTCATCAACCCTCTTGCAAAAAGAAAATCAATATTTGGCTCCGTGTATCGATAATTGGATCACAATAGACCATGATATGATAATCGAGTAGTATTGATTTCTCTGTCCCACCTTTACACGGATCGTCCCACTGTCTCAAATGCATTTGTTGAAAAAAAAAAAATCACTTGGCTCAGGTACATCAAGGTTAAAAATGATGAATAAATGCTTAAACAATCAGGCAGCTTGAAAAGGCTTCAACACGAGGTCCAGAACCAGTGTGAGGTTAACTAAAGATGCCCTCAAGTACTTTAACCAAACAGCCTGGTTGCATCGATCCAACAAAAGCAGCAATCTGGCACTGAATCTGAAATGGAAAATATGGCAAAAGTCAATTACAGCAACTGGCAAAAATCCTCCCACATAACCATGTCAGTTTTTTTTATTTGCAATAGAAGGCTCAGCAAGAGAAGAAATAAATAAAATCAGATAAAAAGAACCATCTGTACAGTTGCTACAAGGACATATTTGGCCTAGTAATTTACAGAACAATACTGATGGTGCATGCTAGTCTATAGCATAAGTGCAAACATCTACTTTGTACTTTGCTATTTCTGTTGTGAACTAGAACATTGGTAACGATGAACAAAAACTGGCGGCTTCAGTTCATCATCAAAAAAAAAAAATGGTTTGAGAGACTTTCATCAATGTTTATCTTTTGGTAGAAACAAGCACCAGTTCTGACTCATTATGGACCGACATGTTGGCGACATAATCTTCTTGTTTTACAGCTTCTGTATCGGGCCGTTTTTGGCAGAACGTCCGATTCCAAAATGAGTCGCGGCGCCGTCTTCTCCGTCTGGAGAACAATCTGTGGATGCTGAAGACCCATAATGCATCATTTCAGGCAGAGGAGATGCGCCATGTTCACACAAATGAAGTCATATGGGGTAATCATTGTTCCAAAGACCCATGAAGTAAGCTATGCACTAATTAGTTTCCGCTTGTTTGGACCGGACTCACGTTCTCAGCAGAGTTAGGTGGAGACCACCTCGTTTGGAAAACTGGGTCCGCTTGGTTTATTATGCACATTAGTTCAAATGCAACCTTTATATGAGCCCATTTTGTATTGACTTGGTTAAACCAGTTTGGTTAGGTTGTGAGTAAAACAGAAGATGTGCCGAAATGAAAGCCAATGGAACTAACAGCATTTGGTTTTAGATGAACTGTCTTCCCTTAGTCTTCTGATAGGCAATTGAATTGCTGGAAGGAGGCAACATGATGCCATTAGGTGGTATGAGTGGGTGGGCCGGGTTCATGTCCTTAGACTGGGACTTGTTCTGTGTGCAGTATGCATGTTCTACCTGTGTCTGTGTGGGTTCTCTGAAGGGTTTTCTAGCTTTCCCCCAAGATCCAGAACCATGCTTAGGCTGAGACTGCAAAATTGCCCATAGGTATGAGTAAGATAAATGGTTGTGTGCCTTGTGATTCACCTGTAATGCGCTGGGATTGGCTCTAATTCACTGGGAAGGTGGTTGGGTTCATATTTGCATCAGAAGACATAGATTGTCAGCTCATCCTTGAGTTTACTCAATTGCACCTTTTACTTTTTAAATGGTTGATTTGATTCGAGTCATACTGACGAGAATAAATCATCTTTTCATTTAGGTTTTCACTCCTTATCAGAAAGTCATTAAGAAACACTTGATCTGTTGAGAATGAGTTGACGTGGCGTCAGATTCACTTATACACGTCATATTGTGATGCATCAGACATCATGTGATGACCCAATTGGCTGCAACCTACTACTGCTTAAATCTACATGTATGTCTTTTTTTATGAATACAATACATTTTTTCTGTAATTTGGGGTTGTAGAGGTACATGAATTTGACCCAAACTGTCAAACAAAAGATGCATTCATACAAAGAAAATGTCTCGATTAGGAGGATGCATCTTGTTCTGCAAACCACCACGATAGTGGAAAAAAAAGGAGCAGAAAACACATAACAAGAATGCTGAATGGTAAAGATGACACACGAGAGCTACAGACAGCGATCCTGCAGCGACAGCCCACTTCATCAACTCTTTTCAGTGGGAAATGAAAAAAAAAACACTGCAATCCAGTACAAGACCCACGTATGAACAGAACACCCTCAGAGAGAAGAGACGGCGTCTTTGGATGTTTAAATATAGCTTCAGTGGAACAGACTACAACTCTGCTCCTAATGCACGGAGCGTTATTCATTTTCCTATTCATGTTGTACCTTTATAGCATAGAGATACTCTTCAGCCGGGTAGTGGATCGTGACCAAACGTGTAACACATTTTCTTTATTATTAGCTCTACATAAAAAAATATGACCCATGCAAGAGTGCATGTTGTTTACTGCTACTTAAAACAGAAAGCTGTTCTGTACCAGCTCCCCCAGGAAGGACTAAATGCAGCTAGGTGGAACAAACTGGAATTTGCTCCACTGTCTCGCATTTGTTCTTTTTGTTCCCCTGTTCTACAGAACTGGTGCAAAACTATGAAATTAATTCTGTTCTTTTCTCAAGATAACTAATTTAAACTAATGCACATGGTTGTTTCTGGCTTCAGTTACAGTAGAAATGCAGAAAATAAATTGTTTTAAATGACACCTTTTACATCAATTATATTATTATTATATTATGCTATTTTCAACGTTGTACAAGCATTTTAAAATATACCCAAGAACCCATGGTGGGGAGCATAGATCTTTTTTATCATATGCTTAAAGACAAAATATATGTACATGCACATCTATAATATTAAGAATATAATGACAAGTCTTGGGTTTCCATTATCTCTCAGGCATAATCCTTAAAATTGCATGACCTAAAGGCTTGAATGTACTACTTTTATGAGTAGTGAATCTATACATGAGTTTCAAAATCGGAAATGATTGATAAAACACGAATATTAAACTCTAAAAACGTCTCATGAAAGGGTTTTCTAAGGCCAGAGAGAGTTCAACTGGGTTTAGTAAGCATTAAGTGCATAAAAATTAATTAATGCACATCTTGCCATTAATTAACCCATTTTTACCATGGACATTTGCCAGTGAAACAACAATAAGGCCGTTAATTTATATTTTCATGCATTTTTCACGAGCCCAGTATCCTTGGTAATGCCTCGGGGCCTGACTAATATCTGAAACGAACGCCGTGCATCTCGTTACATGGCATAAAAATTAAGGCTGATTTTAGTGCTACTTCATAGACATTTGCTAAATTGATCAGGTTAAATAAGAGACGTGTCGTTTTTTTCACTTTTTTTGTTCTGTTAGTTTTTTACCTCTGCTTCATTCCATTCTTCACGATGGTTGCGTTCTCCCAAGTAGTTGCGAGAAATGCTGAAAATCAGCCACTCGTGTGTCTCCCTTCTCGGTCTGGTTGCCAGTTTTTCTACTCGATAGCTCAGCTGTGCTTCTCAGCAGTTCATACCAGTTTTGACAGTCGTGCTCCAGCTGATTAATTTGGAACGGTCGATCAAACTCGAGACGAAACCAGGTGTGCACGAAGCGGCCAATCAGAAACCAGTATTCACCCAGACCATGGCATAATTGACCATGAATGATAATAATGATTTCACACACATTTCCACGGTGCAAAATCACATCGAGACACTTGCAGTTACAATATAATTAGATCGAAGGGAGAGAAATAAAAGGGTCTGTTCTACAAAAAATCGTCACATTCTCCCTACTAAATATTTGCTGAAGGGAGGTATTTGCCCACCTCACCCCCCCTACCCTCTCCCTCTCTCATTCTTTCTCATTTTCCTTCTCCACTTGTCTTATTCACTGATGTGCAGCCTTCCATTCCCTCTCCTCAATTAGGACTCAGGTAATGGGTTCATGACCCAGTCGTCCTGACACACCAGCGTCTGTCATTTAGAACCCAGCTAGGCTGTCCTACAGGACGTAGACTGTTCCCATAAACCTGCCAACAGCCTGCTATATCAGTTGAAATCCTTTTGTTCCCTTTTCCGCTATCTGCATTTGATCATTTTCAGACTGGCCTTAGCTACATGGAGCAACAACCTGCAATGCTACCAAGCTATGTACTGGAAATAAGGATTTTTAAGTTTAAGTTGTAGAAACAATGATGCTTTTTCTATACATAACGTTTGCAAAACATGCCGAGAATCAACATCCCATCCGTGAGGCACCTTTCATGACACATTATTAGCAAAGCTTTTCAGCACGGAAGCCACAATCTTTTAAAGAATATGAACATACCTTACCATACATGCAGATACTGTGTGAAGATCCTTGTTTGCTATGTTGGAGCATACCTTACAAATACAACGTTACGTCGCATTTGAAAACACTGTGTATAGAAAAGCAGCGATCTCTCTATGACTGGAAAAGGCTGCAATCCTGCCATGGCCAAGCGTTTTGTGCAAAGAATCCATAGTCGAGAGAAGAATCAGAAACCCATAACACATAACCCACAAATCAATCTGTGAATGTTAGATATGAAGATTGAACCCAGGAAGAAAGTTGATTGAAACATGAGTTTACACAATTTCGCAAGGTCAGTGCATTCTGGATTTAGTGGCAGCCAAGACAGTTGTGATTAAAGCAATAGAAATAACCCAAAGTGTTATTTTTTCCCCTATAGCAGAATGCTAACACGTTTAATGGGTTCTCCAGTGCCAGCATAGTGCTTGAAAAGAAACGTGGAGATAGGTCTTGGCTATACAAGACCATTACCTGTATGAATTAAATGATGTACATTATGGATTTAAGTATGGTGGTGTGCAGACAAAAAAAATAATAAAATACCGGCATGGTTATTTCTTTATGTCTGAAAGTGCAACCACTTAACTCTCCATCAGGTCTCAGGATGGATTGAATGGAGTAAAATCTATTTCATCCTAATGCTGCGTATCCATCCAGCAGTCTTGTCTTCTGAAGACGCCCTGACTGCTGGGTGTCATTTACAACACATTTGCAGATATAGGCCCATAGTTGTCTCCTTGTGCTAATGACTTTTGGAGCTTCAGTTTCTCCTGATGACGGTCTCTGTCCCGACTAAAGTACTTTTTATATCTCTGTCTAATGACTCCTTCGCAGTGGTCCCCATCACTCTGGACCCCTAGCTATTATCTGAGGCTCTGTGGAGAACATTAAATTTATGACTGTTTTGTACTTGTTGTTCATGGACACTCCATGGCCCCATCCCGTATGGGCTCAGCACCGGTCACAAGCTGTTTCTGTAGGTGGCGTGGATGATTCTGATTTCATCTGTTTGTACCGATAAAACAATTCCCTACTGATGGCTATCTATTACTTTTGGCTGCATGGGGTTAGACATTAATAGCCCATTCCAACACGTACATTTTGTCTGAATTTGTAAATGTATGCTGACTAGACCTCAGTGGAAAAAAGTATTTGCAATACTTATATAAACTTTATCACTGGCAATAAGAAAATTGTTAAGGAAATGGGTGCAGGTGGTAAAATGTCTGCTAATAATAATAATAATGATGATAATAAGTAATTAGAAATCGTCAATATTTTTTATATTAAATGAAATTATCATTATCATCAATATTTAAGTTATCAAAAATGGCAACAAGATGCAATTTATGCATCAGTGGAAAATAGGCTAGGCTGGCGTAATGTGGTACAGGCACCAATAGAATTAAGTTCCATTCAGTTCCACTCCATCCTGGATCAAAATGAAGAAAAAATTGTCTGTACATTAAGAATCTACATCTACTATAGGTGGATTTTTAAGCTCAGTGGCATCACGGTGATGTGTGTGCAACTGTTAGTTTAACATGAATAAAAGCATACAGGGGAGAAAGAAAAAAAAAAAAAAAAAACCTGTTCTGCGATATTATTATGACATTATTACTTGTGAAAGCAGTAACTGAACATATGCTGAAGCTGCTCTAACTCAAATATTTGAAAGGGGGCAATGTGAACGGGCATGATGCCTCTGCTCGGGCCTCCACGCCGTAACACATGGAACAGTCATCCTGTCTTTATGCATTTTCACCGGGGGCAAAGTACAAGTTAATGGACCAGGTTCACCTGTGTGAAACAATTGCTCTGCGAGATGTAATTCCAGGTGATAAATATCTCTTTATCACTTTACCTTTGCCGTTGATCTGTCACTTATATTTAAGTCATATCCAGGAATCGGTGAGAGGGATGAACCAGTGGACTTTAGCCAGAGATAAAAAGAAAATAAAAAAATTTTTCTGAACTTGTAGAGATTTGTTCTGAGCTCAATGGACCAGACTCAGTCCAGCAGGCCTGTGGGTTTCTGGGTTACAGAGCCTCCACCGGGACACATGCCGGGCTATTAATCCAGGAGCCAGATGTTTAACTAAAACCCCCCAGTGGACTGGGGGAGGTTTATATATACAGAATTTTCACAACTATAAGGTGCACATTGTATGTATGTAGAGGGAAGTGTGGGCATGGATTGTAGATAAAATAACAGGGATGTGCGTTATGCAGAACATCGTTGTTTTAACAACCTGAAAATGGTAAAGAGACACGCTGATAAAGCACAGTTTAAACTGAAGGAAATCAGCTACACAGCTGAGTTTAAGACATAAGACAGGTGGTACGAGTTGGAGGAAAGACTGGATCAGTGGATCACAGAGCAGAGACTGGATCAGTGGATCACAGAGCAAAGACTGGATCAGTGGATCACAGAGCGAAGACTGGATCAGTGGATCACAGAGCAGAGACTGGATCAGTGGATCACAGAGCAAAGACTGGATCAGTGGATCACAGAGCAAAGACTGGATCAGTGGATCACAGAGCAAAGAATGGATCAGTGGATCATCGAGAAAAGAACGAGTGGGAGAAGCGATTCAACAGTCACCATTCGACTAAAATCAGTAACGCTAGATCAGAAGCTAGAAGATATGAAAATTGAACATTTCCGTCTTGGTGCTTTCGTTTCGGTGCCATTTCTCCATCCAGACCAGGACTACGGTAGCGCAGCAACTTCCAGCAGATTATAACGCATCATTTAGAGGAAAGTGACTCTGATGGTGAAGAAAGTGAAGCTGGCATGTTTGATGGAGATTTAGCTGCTGTTGGAATCAGAAACAGAGGATGAGGACTTTGATGGTTTGATTGATGACATTACCCCGCTCTATTTTTAAACACACACACTTGTGTGCTTGTTTTATCTGTGTGTTTTACCATGATGATTAAAAAATGTTAGTACTTTGTAATCAATACTTAAATAAAACACAATCAAACTCAGTTTAGCTCCTGCTCTATTTGTGTATACATCTATTTCTGTATATAAAACCTATAGTTAGATGTGTGTGTTAAATACAGTAATGACACAGAACTGAGACTGAGCCTTTAAGTACGGTGACCTTATGGTCGTGAAAATACAGTATATATTTTGTCAATGCATTTACTTGTGTGCGTCTTTTAGGTGGATGCTTATCAGCCTGTAGACGTATTTTTGTTCAGCCATGTTCCATCCTGTCACCCATTGTTTCCTATAATTCCAGACGGAGGCTGTCGAGTGGCCTTCTGACGCCATGTTTTCCCACACAGGCCCTGGCTATAGCAGCAGTTTATATGCAGAGTAGCAGACAGACCAGTTCTGACACCCACTCACGTGCCAACATATGCCTTATTTCTATTTGGGGGCCATGTAATTATAACTCACGACAGAACAAAAATAAGCTTTATTTAGCTTGTAGCTCGAGGTGAGTGATATGGGGAGAATCTATTTTGTGACTGTGATTATTAGTGTAATTACTTTTCAAATTATCAATATTAAATTGTGTTGTAAAGAATACAAAATTAGAGTTAAAGATTTTCCATGTGCCACAGGGCCTCTTTTAATGGGACTTACTTACTGGCTAATTTGTAATTGTAGTGTTTCAGATACGTGGAAGGCATATTTTGTATTTCCCATATATGATCAGTGATGCTCTTTTTACATTTTTAACTTAAGCTAACGGCATGAATAAGTATAAACTTTCTGTCAAATCCAGAACTGAAGCGCTGTTAGATTCTTTAATCATTTCTAAAGCTCCTTAAGAGGAAGAAAAAATGCATTGATATTCAGTGAAAGTGGACTTAAGAGCCCATTTGAAAATGTGAAAGAAAAAACAAATATTACACTTAGAATAATAAGACTTCATATCACAACTTTAATATTGTACATGCATTATATGCATGGTCTTTGAATTGCACACGCCTGTTCGTGTTACTGCACATCACGTAAATGGTTTAATCAGACTATTATTACCTCCATCACGGGAGACGAGTTATGTATAAATTCACTCTCTGACAAGAGTGTAAGAAAGACGGCTGCTGTCAGCCGGCTGGATGTCAAACGCTGCTCGAGCGCCGTCTGATCTGACATGGCGGAGCTCCTGGGTGGAACGGGTGAGGGAGCCCGAGCCGATGATTATTTCAGATTCCTTTTTTCAGAAAGTTGTGCTGCAGGGATGGTCTCAGCGGAGCGAGGCAGGGCCGGTTGTGGGACGTGTGAAAGGAGGCCATGTTGGTGGAGGGTCTGAGCGAGTGGACGGACGTAGGGGGATGAAGGATGGAGAGAGAGATCCAAAGTCAGCGCAGAGGAGGGTGTCATTGATGACTTTTTAATAGAGCGGTTTGGGCACCGTGTCTTGCAAGTTGTTATTGCAGTCAAGGTGAGTTTTTAACTGGGAGGCAATGGCTCGCTGTAAGATTTATTAAAGGAAAGGGGGGCTGGTGGAAGATGGATCGGAAGTTGTTGAGGGTTTCAGGGTTAACGCAGAGGGGTTTTTTTTAGCATGGGGAGACAGCAACAGGTTCGAGGGTGTGATTAGACACAGGCCTTGTCTAGCAGGGCGGGGATGGAGTCCAGGATGCAGGTTCCATGATGTATTAATACTCCCACCTGTCTCCATCTACTTCCAGTGACTATGGAGTTGTGTTTTACTTTGGGTTTCATGATCTATCATGTTGTCAGCCCACGTTCCTTCTTTGTTTATACTGTATATGTCCGTATTTGCCACTGTTTAGACATTAAATTGTGCTGTTCCACCAATATGACGCATGATGCCTGATATTTCTGAACTAAATACAGTAAATTTAGAGAGTAGAGAGAAGGGTCTACGATATGTGCCTGATGGATATACAGTGTCCAGGCTGTCAAACTAACTCTGCAGTGAAAACAGGTTAAAAAGATAAAGAAGCTAAAGGTCACGGTGTTGGAGTGAACCAACACGTCAAGACAGATCAAGACAGATGGCGCTTCCTGTAGCACAGGGCGGATTCGGGCTATAGTCACGAGGTTGCAGGCGGAAAAAGCAAAAAGAACCATGTGGTAAAGTTAATGATGGTTTATGATGTGAAAAGTAGTTAGCGTTAAGCTCATGTGTAGTAAAACGTTGTGGAAATGTGCAAACACTGTGGTAGGAATTAAAGTTTTACATCTAACAAACTAACAAAACCTAATGCTGTCTGGCTTCAAATGAGCAAAACCTGAAAACGAATAATTGGTGCTATAATTGGTCACTTCATTCAAGGGTTTAACTTAGAAAAGGGTAATTTTAGTACAATAATAGGACGTTTGTTAATAATGGTGCCTCTGTAAGGGTAAATATCCCAATGATACAAGGAACTGACCCAAACATTTTGGGTGAAGAGTCTCTTCTGTCCTAAAAAATGAAGTTGAAATATCACATGCATGCTACGTCTTCCATCATTCTTCCTGGATAGCTCATTCGCTGGTGTGTTACTCGGCTTCTGATCTTTGTGAGCTGATTCATGGCGTGGAGGCAACGGCGAATCAACGTGGCGACGAAGACTGCGGGGCAGTGATAAGACCTCAAAACGTCAGGTATAAAATAAATATAACCCCAACCCTAGCCAGAGGGAGCTAGCGAAAGCCCAAAAGCAGGGCCGGCATGAGAATCAGCCGATGAAGATGAGGCGGATTTTGCAAGCAGAACACATTTGTTTTGGAGGACGGATTTAGAGGGAGAAGGACTGACTGTTGGATGTTTCAAATACAGACGTAGTAGTAGTAGTTTAAGTACTTCAGTATTAACTACACAGGCTTTTGAGAGCCATACCCAGGGTGACTCATTCATCTATGTAAGCAGAGGGAGCTGGGAGGTGATATTTGTTGCTTAGCCTGATCGCTGGTACACAGACTTAGTAATTATATTTTGTAAGTGGTTTGCTCCCTTTATGGAAATGAGGGGACGGGCAACGACAAGGTTGACAGCCTCAAAAGGCTGGCCACCCCACTACATGATAGGCCACTCTATTATTGTCAGTAACCTGAGGCAAGAATGTTTTGAATAACAAATGGAGAGCGAGTCAAGTCAAGTCAATTTTCTTTATATAGAGCCAAATCGCAACAGAAGTTATTTCACATCCAGCCCCCCCCCCCCCCCCCCCCCCCCGTGAGCGAGCACTTGGCGATGGCGGCAAGGAAAATCTCCCCTCTAACGGGAAGAGACCTCGAGACGAACCGGGCTCTGGGTGGGCAGCCATCTGTCTCAGCCGGATGGGTTGAGACAAAGAGAGAGGTCAGCGAGAGGGGAGAGAGATGGAGCGAGGGAGGACGACAGATACCTGCAGCAAGGGACACGAGGTCACAGGAGACAAAAAAGAAAGACAAAAAAACGACAGAAGAAAGATGGAGAGTTAATAATATACATTAATGGGACATGGATTTATACAGAGAAGCAGAGGAAGGAGGGTGGGGCTCAGTGCATCATGGGAAGACTCCAGACAGTCTAGGTCTATAGCGGGATATATAGGTCCTTTGTCTTAAACATAGTGAGGGCATCTGCCTCAGTGACCCAAGCGGAAAAACGGTTCCACAGGAGACGAGCCTAATAGTTGACGGCTATGCCTCGCATTCTACTGCTGGTGGCTCCCCCTCAAATTCCACTGTTCGCAGATCCAGTCCAGATCCAATTCCCATTATAATGAATATTTGTACTTCTACCAACTGTTGAACAGGTAGTTGAACATGAATACAATAATAAAACGTCTGGTTTTCTTTTCCAAAATGAAAAAACATTGCGGTCACTGTGAATGATAATTCAAAGTACTATACCTAATGTCATGATGGGTGGAGCCATACCCAAAGTCACATTTTCAGGAAAAAATGTGCTTGTTTATTTAGATTTTAGTTTAAATCAGGTAGGACTAGTACTTACAAAAAAAAAAAAAAGTACCTACCGTGGCTGAGGTTAAATCCCATTTATCTCCCAGACAAGGCAGTTCAGCAGGTCAGCACCAAGATGTTTCAGTGCTGCAATGCTTCGCAGCACAGATGGCTCCGGCGAGGGTTGAAGGATAATGTATCCGATCCCGATCTGAGCTCCTCCAGACCGGATCCACATGCTGTGGAATTGGAGCATCAAGAAACCACAAGTAAGCGTGCATTCTGGGAACACAGTATTCTAGTGGAGAGATAGGGTATTATGGGATTATGAGGGATTAGGATGATGCCTGACCATTAAGGGTGTTGCAGGTGAGGAGGAAAAATGATGGATTTTAGGCGAGCCACACAAACATATTGAAATTGTAGTTGTCAGTAGTTTATTCAAGCTGTTGTGTCTTTGTTGTTTAACAATAGTGAAACACATTACAGTAATGATCCATTATGAACTAAGATTTCTTGAACAGGAACACCTGACTGTTCAGAAGTGTCAACATATAATGGGAATCTAATAGTAGAAACAATTCATCTCTTTATCTGGTTTAAATTGGCGCTAACACAAAAGTTAAAAAATATCCCCCAACATTTTCCCCCTTATTCTGCTGGCATCACATGAACTGACCATTTAACACTAGGCCTTAGTGCAGATACTTTACTCTTTTTATAACCTTGCAAACCAATAAGTGAAACACGAGATAACAAGGATATGAGGAAACCAAACGCTGTCTTACAGGGAGTAATTATTGAAGTAGTAGGGAGTATATCAAGCACCGTTGTTGAACCTCTGCTTTCACAGCTTCTGAAAGCTGAATTCACACATGCAGTCCCTGGATGGCTGCCATTAGTTCAGCGCCGGTTCACATTAGAATTCAAAGAGTGTTGTAATGACTACGGACTCATCCCCCCCAAAAAAACTCTGCTTTGTTTCTTATGCAATAGGAGGAAATCCACCGGTGGGCAACCTGGCAGCCGCGTGCACTTCTGTTTCACGAACTTCCCTGAGAGTCGTTTGACAACGGGATCGATCGATTGACGCGTCCATCTATCTGTATTTATTTAGTCCCTTTTTTTCTCTCTTCCTCTCCGTGTGTGAAGAGGGCGGCGTAACCTTGGGTGTGTTTCCTCGAGCAGGGGCTACTTTCTTATTCAGAGTGTGTGTGTGCCGCAGTAATGTCTGTCACAGCCCGTTTCCCTCTAGAATAGAAAATGCCAGCTGACACACAACTCAGGATTAACCGTGAACCGTGCTGTGTGTGTGTGTG
>JAYKQN010000009.1:537500-565000 GCA_036785175.1 Eupleurogrammus muticus | reverse complement strand
GGCTACCACCCATAGACTCCAATTCAAAAAAAAAAAAGCTTCTCTCGCCTCTTCATGCTCTCAGTCGCTCAGTTTTACTGTCAAATTCTGATGGTCGTTCGGGATTATCGCTCCTTTAATAAGATTTGAAGACTCGTAGTAGCTTTTGATGTGCGCCGTGCGGGCGTTGATTAGCGGCTGTGATTGACAGGCCGCTCTGCTCCCGAAAACTGAAGCGAATTAGTCATTCCTGTCATTCTTAACATCGTTATATTTTAATTTATTTTTCTCTCTTCATAACTGGGTCTTAACGGTAAACTGCCCTTCTATATGTTTTTTCTTTAACATGTCTTTTGAGCTACAACTTTGCTATGCAAAATAAAGTTTATCTATATTATATTATTATATACTGAAGTGGAAAAAAAGGAAATGGAATAATAATTCTTAAAAAATCTGAAGACTGTACAGAACTCAATCCCACGGTACATGATCACAGTATTGTAATAATAATAATACTGGTTATCGCCTCAGCCTCAGTTGTATGCACAGGCTACGAAGTGTCTAGTCTGGAATAGAATAATCTGCCGGGGTGGGGAAATTGCCTTTGGTCTCAAGTACAATATAAACATAGAGGTAGAAACACCACATCTACGAAGCGAAGATCTGTTTAATTCATTGGTGCATTGATGGTACACCCTACACTCACATGTCTGTAAAGTTTCTTAGGCGTCCAGATCATCTTTGTCTTGTAGAGTTTTGGGGAAACAAAAAAGCAACTGGACTTTGTTGAGGACATTTCACCCCCGAGGATTATCAGACCAAACTAACCAAATAATTACCTGTTGTTACCCGAAGTGGACTTTTGTCAAATCATACATCATTAGACAGAACACCCAAGAAACAACTCAGTAATGGTGGAGATTTGGTCCAATGCAGTGATGAGTGACCAAAACCACCCCCCACCAACACATGGCTCTACACAGAAGAGTCATAAGCAACTGGCTATATTTCCATCCTAAGGATAAAGGTCACTCTTTTGAGGATGTCCAATGTCTTGGTGTTGGACAGGGAGGACAGATAGTTTGAGAGAAGGTTAAAAAATATGCCATATGCATATGTCCACTTAGAGAAACCTTCACTAAACAGAGGTGGTGGCCTAAGACATAACTTGTTCGCAACTTACAATGCAGTATTGGATGTTCTACCTAGGAAAAAAATTAAAACCCTGATTCCTGGGAGCGTGTGACACCTATTCACATAATTCAGCTTTAAATTCCCAGAACTGAAGAAGCATCCTGGATGGGAGGTGAAACATCTTCAACAAACTAGTCCAGTAGCTTTTCTCTACAAGACGAACCATTTGACAACATGAATTGCATTTGAGATTAAAGCACACTTGTAGATGTTCTGCCTTTGCCAGAGCTTTCTTTAAACCATCACTCGTTGCAGTCGTGTCTTGTGGTTGATTGACAGGACGCTCCAGTTTACAGATGTCCCGTGATGCTGATCAAATGGCTTCTTGTTGGTGGCCAACTGTCTTCCCGGCTGTTTTAACAATCTGGATCAGTTTGTTTCTGTTTACTGAAGTCAAGTGTCCTTGCCAGGTAGAGATATGACAAACAAGGATGCCTCCCATCAAATTATGAGTGCTTCTTTCAAATTAATCAGTGTCTGATGTATTCATTAAGAGTCAATACTTCCAACTCACTTTGGCTTTTTCCCTGAAGTCATTTTAGAACCTGAGAATGCTTATAACCCTAATTAGCTGAAACATGTGCCCGATAGGATAGATCCAATCATTAAATTAGGATGCCATTTGAAGTGAAGTCAAACACAAACGTGCAGGAGTGCAAGCTTACTTAATCAAGGGGGAAAAAAAAATCATCTAGGAGATGTGAATAAAGTGCAAGTCCTGGTCCATCAGTTTCAAGTGTTACCTTTAGAGATGATAAAGTGTAATGGCCCTGAGCCCTGCCAGGTGGAAACTATAGAGCCAACATAGTGAGACAACTAATCACTGTTTAGAGAGTCATCCTTGATGATGTATGGAGATGATTCAGCAGAGTTTATGGTCAGCTGATTCTGGATATTGAGCCAAAAAAACTGAGGTTATGTGGGGACACAGTGTATACACCAGGCAGAATAGTATAAAGCCTTAGTTATGTTTCTCTGTGTAAGTTGCAAAACCTCTACTGCTGTACAATTCTGTTTCATTGGGAAGTTCAATTCAGGCTTGACATTTGTACCTGTTGATGTATTGACGCCATGGTGGTTGTTAATGTATTTTCTATTTAGCGTATGCCATCTTGAGGTAAAAGCTGATTTTATATTATTAACCTGCACCAAAAGTGATTGCATTGAATCGTTTATGGCTCTGTGAATCTCACAGCATTGGTCAAAATGATAATTCGCATTGGTCCAAATGATAATTATGGTTTTACCAGCCACTTTGTGCATTTTGTTTCATTATATGTTATCTCTGCTCTTCATGTTTCACAGTAACATCCAATGTATTTGGATTGGTTTCTTACCATCCTGACAGCCATTCGTTTTCCTATCAGGATAGACAGTGTGCACATACTGGAAACTTGCTTGAGAACCATCACACACAGATGGGTATTTGTTTTACATTTTTTAATCCAGGTCCAATCCAATTCATGCAAATTAATTTATGAAGTTCCAGGCATGTACAAGTTTCCCTTTTGCAAGTAAACGTTAAATATGTGGGCTGCGATTGTGCAGCGCACTCTCACCTGGAGTCAAACATTTTCTATCCAGGACATTGATTATAGTTCTCAAACAGATCAGCAGCCGTCTCGAGCCACTATAAGACACAGCTCAGCAAAATGCTAAGTACTGACTGAAACATCGCTGCACTGTGAGATTGGAGGTCCTTTATGGGAAATTGCACTCAATTGCAATATGAGGCACCATCACAGGGTGATATTGCTCATGCAACACTTTAATTTAGCCCCCCTCCACATGTGTTTGTGCTTCTCTTGCCGCCTCTCTGTGTAGACATGTATGAATAATCATGCTAGTGTTTTGTATCTCCTGGGTATACCAGGCTATAAAACTGTACATTGATTCACATGCATGTTTAGTCACAATGTCAAATCGCTGGGTAAGTCCAATCACTAGCCCGATGTGTCTAGTGCTTCCTCCCAGAAATGATTCAAATTAGTCTGATGGGAGGTGGAGGTTGGCACCTGACTTCAGTTTAGCTTATCTTTAATATGCTGATGTGTGTAGAATAGATGAAAAGCAATCTGCCATATCCAAAGCTTTCCGCTCTTCAGCCAAATGCTTCACATTTCTATTACTGACACAGTGGCTGCTTTTCCTGAGGCGACCACACACCATAGTGAAATAAAAAAATAGAAAGAAACCCCGAGGTTTTAGAATCTCTCCCTCAATTTATTGTTTTTGTCACAATATCATCCGCCCCATGCCTTACAAGAAATGTCCCCTCTAGGGTAATTGCTTTGTGTAACAGGTACAATACACATTTTTTTCTACAATAATAGCTGTACAATACAATAATAAAGTGTATTTCCAACTTTTCCTATCTGATACTCCATAATGCAGTCAATGAGGATGAGATGTATTGCTCTCTAATTAGAAAATGATGTTTATGATGTTTATTCCCTCTTTTAGATGTACAGTTTAGCATCTGTGCTGACACTCAGCCATCTCAATCACATTACGTTACCACCACAGTACATTTTGGCAGCCATTGTTCTCTCACAGCCACTCTGATGCTGGTTGACTTCGGTGCTATAAGTCGTTATGTGTGCATGATTTATCCGTTATGCCATACCCCTCCATCTCCATTAAAAGCTTGGATGTAATCTATCTAAACGAGGCGTACTGATTGTCTCATACCATTTCAGTAATTGGACTACACTCATTAATAAGCAGCAAGCTTCACCTAGGTCAAACAGTAATTGCTATGTACTTTTTGGCGAGGAGTTAGTTCATGTGCACCCTTTATTTCCCACTTATTCTCCAAGTGAATAGGAAGATGAAATGATTATTATTCAGTCCGTAGCACACATTGCTGCAGCAGCTTTGCAGTGATCAATGCCTCTGTGATAAAAGCCGCCAGGATTTTACCCAAATGCAGATTAAAACACGTGAAAGCTGGAATCGTGTGCTTATTTAATATTATGCATCTTGCACAAAACAAAAGAGCAACATTCCGGGTGTGATTGTTTCACTTGATGCCGAAAAGGCCTCTGATAGGATGGAATGGCCTTATCTATTTCAGATTTTGTCCAGGCACTGTGTTTATAAATGTAGTTAACTCTTCTTGCAAAACCCCAGAGCAAAGATTGCAACAAATGGACTGACTCCCCCTACTTCTTTAAAACTATGTTTTTTCTGGATTAAAAGTGAGATCCCACCCCTATAAATGAATGGCTGTGATTATGTCAAGGAAACATTCTTTAACAATGGGCTTTAGTTAGGTATATGCATTCATGGTCATCTTAAAAGCTTTTGTTGAGAAAGGTGCATGTAGATGTTGATGGATGGATCTACCCTTAGCGGCCATTGGCATAAGTAATGTAATCAGAATTAATGCTTTAAGATTATTTTATTATTTAACATTCCTGTATTAATTCCTCCCTCAACGCATTTATTGTTGATTTTTGCCTCTGTAAATCTCCTAGGGTTAGATTGGAACATTTGGGTCATACTTATAAGCAAGGTGGTCTCCCAAACTTTAAGATGTATTATTTGGCAAGCTCAATCTAGGTTTTTGGCCCAGCTATTCACCAAGGAACCTCTCTCCTCATGGTCTGGTATTGAGACGAGTGTAAATATAGACACAAGCAATGGAATCAGACATTTTTTTATTCATTGTCCCATAAATTAATTCATAACTCTACAAATAGCCTTTTTATTAGACACTCTAACTTGCCATGGTTAAGGATAGGAGAGCATAGACACACCTTAATCAACATTTTATTTGAGTTACATCAATGAATCAATGAAATGTTATTCAAACAGCACTGTTCCAACATAAAAACCATACATAGACAACTGGAACATGCACCCAATTATTTAAGTGTTATATAGGGCTCACAGATCAGTGTTTTAACAATATATAATCCCCTAAAACTTAATTTTGGTGGGATTCAAACCCACAACCTTTGAATCACATCTCATGCATATGACTAGAAGTCCAAGGCTCTATCCATTAAACCACAGAGTCAGACGTCTGGCTTGTATACCGTAAAACATAGATGAAATGCTTTTCACTAAGTTAATCACATTTCAAGGAAGAAGCTGAAGTATCAGCAGCTAAAAGACTTTCTATGAGGGAGACAGCAAACCGTACTGATTGCCACTGTGTAGAAGAGTGCAAGATGCAAGAAGTACATGGAGCTGCCTCTACGCCTGGTACCACTACCGGGAAAACAGCTCTGCTAATGGAAGTGTTTGAAAGTGTACTCAATCCGGACATTCACATCGAAATTAGATTCATGAGAAAATGCACAGAGCAGAGCTGTGGTCTGTGCTGCTGCACAGACACACATTCCAGCTAACAACGGGTGATTGTAAGAACACTAATAACTGTATGTTCCACTGGAACACATTAGAGATCGCCGAATGAAGCGGTGCACTTACTTCCTGCGTACGTACCAATGCATGTGCCAAATCCACCAAGTTACGTTGACTGATTCCTTCTCATTATCAGGCAAGTGCACTCAGCGTGTTCCTGCACGGGTTATTAGGAGCAGAAACAGGAGCGTAACATAAATATGGAACTGCATTGCAAAAAACACAGTTCACCTTGGAAACAGGTACATTTACTGAAAGCAGTGTCTCCAAACCTCAATACAAATCGTTATAGAAAACACACATACATCAACATTGGTGGATTAAGGGATTTGGAGCCTACTTTATTTTCAAAAGAGATGTTATCGGCACAATGTACTCACATTTTCTGTAAGCAGAGTATCTTTAATGCATAAGAAAACCTGTATGGCTGTGTTCATCATTGTTTCCAAGGACACACTGAATAAACAAGGCAACTGAAAATTAAATTACTTTTTCACTTTTTTTCAATTTTGTGCTGTTATTAGAAAAAAAGTGTATTAATGGAAAAGACATGGCCAGTTATTTAAACTGAAAAATGTTGTCTGAAAAAATCTATACCAAGAAGTTTGGAAATTTTAGATTTTTTAAATGGAAAACGTATACGAACCTTGCTTCTACTTTTTCTACATTGCGTATAGTTACTTATTATTACTGACTGGTATTATTCTTTTTATTTATTTTTACTTTTTTCGCTCGAATGTTTGTCCTGTTCAGTTGAAATGCAAATAATGTATATAAAAAATATGTTTGTCTTTCCCATTAGAGTTTAAAGACTGAGTTGTCAAATGTTTTATATGGACTTAGCATATGTAAGAGCTGGTGGACTCAGTCTTGAAATTCAGTGGATTACAATTGGCATTTAAGGTGTTTTCAGGCATGATTTCTCTAACGAATTGATTTAGGGAACTAAACAGTCTGATTGCTCACGTGGTTCCTCATTATGCTGATGATAAACAATTATACCCTAGGCTACTTTTTCTTCAAATTGAATTAGCCATGCAAATCTAAATAGGGTTCCCATTATGGAGCGGGAGGGGGGGGGAGGGTAGAAATTCTTTTTCACTGCCCATGTAAAAATATCTCATCTCTTATGTTTCGGATGAAACACCACCCGCTCATTTCATTGTGAACAATGGGAGTTGGACGTTGGACTGTGAAAATGGTGAATTCGTGCCACATGAGACAGAGTTGGTTACTCTGTTCTTTTCAGTGGACTATGCTGTCCTGTGTGTTCTATGGTTTTGTTGTCATCACTGGAAAATAATGTCAAAGATCCTCGGTTGACAAAAAATGAATTTGCCCTCCCGCTGCATGAAACTCTTAAGGTTATTGGAACACTAAATGTCATTGGCATCAGTCTGTGGCAAACAGGATGTCCTTGCAGAGTTGATGAAAGCGAAATATATCACAAATAAACCAGTAAATTGTGTTGTAGAATGCACCAAAAACCAAGGTCTCAGTGTGACAGCAGCAAAGGGTTGGGCGATGACTAGGAGCTGAAACTAAATGAGCAGTGCGGAAAGCGATATCGTGCACAGTGGGATGCTATGCCCACATTTTATTGTTGTCGTGCCCAGCTTGCCATACTTAGTCTTCTGTGAAGATGAACTATTGCTTTAGGGGCTGCTGGGAAACATAGATCCACATTTTCACCATTTTCTGACAATGTAGGCGTGAAGGCGTTTGACAAACAAATATAAGCCTCATTTGTCTCATTTCATCAACGCCATTCACACACGAGGATTCAGAATCGCATACATGATTTTAACAATATCTCCAATTTGCATCCTCTTCCAGGCTTAAATTAGTAGCTGCAATGATCCTAACGTTTCAGTTTCATTCAGTCAAACCACAACAAGTGGGAATCGCTCCTCGCCTTCACAGTAGGCCTCAGCCCATATGTGTAAAATAAAAGAACTACTGTCCATTTTCCTGACCCACGGGGTCACTGAGTATCCTTTATTTCCCCGCAACAACATTAAACCAGCCTACAGCTGTATCCAGATGCAAGATCCTACATTCCCAGGTGCAGTGTTAGAGGAGAAGCAACATGTGGTGCCAGTCTAAAGGCTGCATTTACTACGGTGTACGTTACAGGCTTTGGCTTAGCCCGACCTAACTCAATCACTTTACTTAAGAAACACCACTCAGTGAACCACTTTGGCATATTAAACAGGCAGCTCTGCAGAGAACCATTTCTCCAAAGCATTCCCGCCTATAGCCAAAATAGCCGCCTGACTCTTTATGGCTACCTGCTCTTATGTTTGTGTATGATTTTCTCTGTATTGCCCATTTTTGGCAAAATATCCAAATGCATCACGCCTTATTTCAGGCTGCAGAGGTGCACAAGGTTTTACAAGGTCAGATGGATAAATTGGTCCAAAGACCCACAAGGAAGAAGGAATCATATAGTTAGGATCACTTAGATTAGTCCCAAGTTCATGTTTTCACCAGAGAGACCACACCAAAGTTTGGCATTTGGTGCAGAATCAAGAGGACCAAGACTTCCTCTTTGTGGAGGTCTCGGTCCATTTGATTTAGTGTGAATTCAAGGGGCGATTGATGCTTTCACACCAATTAAAACAAACCAAATTGAGCATAATTGGTTCCAATGCAACCTTTAAAATGCACATTTTCTTTGTGAGTCCATTTTGCATTGACTTGTTTAAACCAGTTTAGGTAAAAAGTTGCCAAAACTTTAATCATTCCCATCACTGTAAGTTTGATTAGTCGTCATTTATGAGCCTTCCTATTTGGAAGCATCCATTCACAGATTCCTCTCTGACTGTTAATTTGGTTTGGAGGGAAAAGGAGCTGGCACCACAGAGCTTTAGCTTTGCAGGAGCGTTTTCTGCACATTTACTTGATTAACAAGCAAACCTGCAAGAAAGTGGCTGATTTTAGTATCCTGTTGTATGGCATTAAGTTACTTGAAAGGTTTTCCTGC
The DNA here is from genome assembly GCA_036785175.1 of Eupleurogrammus muticus. Taxonomy (NCBI): domain Eukaryota; kingdom Metazoa; phylum Chordata; class Actinopteri; order Scombriformes; family Trichiuridae; genus Eupleurogrammus; species Eupleurogrammus muticus. The sequence goes on along the minus strand of JAYKQN010000009.1, from coordinate 556,467 downwards.
TAGACTAATTATAACTAATGAGAGGGAGGGGATCAGTAATGCATGCAAAAGCAGAAAAGGCCTTTTTGATTTCATGATGATTTATATGCTATTGATTGCTGGAACCTTTACCACCCGAATTCTGCAATTACCAGAATGGCCACAGCAGACATAATAAATAATCAATAGAAAGCGAGGGGATAAATGGATGAGATAGGTAGGAGCATCTCTTAAATGTTTGCTGAATCATTCCGAGGAAGATGAATCCTCTTCCATAGACCATGTACCTGCTCGTCCGTCAGATTCAACGTGTCAAGGCTCCGAAGCTAAAGCCTCGACATCTGCCATTCTCCTTCTGGCTGACTTTTAGCCTTTCTTTGATTTTGAGTGAGGCTATAGCCAGGTTTTAGCTTTTTCAGAGCATAAAAAAACCAAACACGGACAACAGAGAAGGAAAAAGGACGCAAATATGATACCCCTTATATAAAGCATGCAGTCAATTTGACTGGTATGGCCATTCAGGGTAGTAATACTCAGAACTGTTTGACATTTTAACAAATAATAAAAGGTTAGGTCCGAGAGTTGTATAGGTGTTATTCAAACAAAGCGCCAGTATGACGCAAATTTGAAACGCCAGTCAAAATGACTGAATGAGTGAGTTCTAGACTGAATGCGTTGGTCCGACGCCTCATTCGGTGACCCGCTGTTGCACATTCTTCTCGCACAAAAAGACTGAAATGGACCTTGACGCAGACACAGCCACGGTAGCCCGATAAGCTGTAGACTGAGTGAAACTCCTGGGATTGTGCCTGAAGCTCTGAGGGCTCAGCCTGGAGGAGCAGGCGAGTTTGATACGCTCTATTGACTCCACTCTGGCTAAGTGGAAGAAATTGATCTCCAAAGTGTCATTCGGCGCCTGTGTGTGAAAAGCCAGATAGCAGTACTGTCACTGTGGAACCATCTGGCCTTTGAGAAACCAGCAGGCAGGCAGCCTCTTGCAGAGCCTATATGTGTTTGGCTGTTTCTGATCTGCTCCCCATGATGAAGCATGAATATTTGACTGTGTTAAATGTGAAGTTCTGATATCCCTAACAAGATGCATTAGTGGTTTTTAAGTATGCAAACATAGTTTTTACTAAATCTTCCATCGAAAGCTTCCCTATAATCTAAATTTGAATGAATTTCCAGCTTCTAGTTGCAAACCGTAGTAAAAGACTCACATGTTTTTAACCTTCACACGTTCTGTTTTCCTGTTGGATCTAGTCAGCTATGTTGGTAGCTAACAGATCACACTAATGCATTTCTGCACACAAAAAGCAGAAGCTGTTCTTCTTCATCGGCCTCCTTTCAGTTGGCAAAATGAGAACAACCTTGTGCATCAAAGTCAAAGTAAGGAGTGGCACAGACAGCCCGGTGCACTAAATCACTATGTTAGGATTGCGTTGCAACGTTTTACCACAGCAGAATCAATATTGTAAATTCTCGGCTTTTCCCAAACACACTAAAACGCCAACAGAGTCAATGTGAGCAGTTTCTGCATGAGAGACACAGAAAACAGGGACTGTAAGGAGTCGAGGCTTTTTATATTTTCATGGCTAGTACAAAGGTAATTTCACTAACAGGTTATGATAATGACAATCTGTTTCAGTCTGGTCACATCTCTCATGCTCCAGACTCATCACTTTCTTCTTCTTGCTTCTCTTTTTTTATCAAATGGCTCCATTGGTCTCAAAATCCTCTTTATATGATACTGAAAAAAACTATTGGTTTCAATGCTTTGAGGCAAAGTCGCTATATATTACTCACAGAGGACGATACTGCAGCTAAATCAACTAAAAACCAGGATTATGTGGCAAAATTAGCATTTTTAAGTAAGGGGGGGCAGTTTCTGCTAATGTTCTTTCTATGGATGCTGCTCAGAAATCTAATTACTGCTTATTATTGTCCTCTTAAAAGGAGTGCTGCTATGAGAATGAGCTTATGTGATTAAAGCACTAAAGGCTTTTTTTCCTCAATTAGTGTTGAGGATCACGCATCCTGGTTCCTATAGCCCTATGACGTGATTTTATTTCACAAACAAACAAAAAGTAGTGATGACTACAACTAATATTAAAATATTCATGAGGCATAATTAATTTGTCATTGTATATGCTTCAGGAACACTGTGTTTTCCGGCCACAATTACACAGCAATCTAAATGGTAATTGTCTACCCTATCACAAATAAAAGCAACATTAAACAGTGTTCTCCGAAAGGTACGTGAGTTTCAGGTTATAGGAATATGCATCGCTTTTTAACTGAATAACCAATTATGTCTTTGCTCCCTTGACCACAAGCTGTGCACATTCACACTTCACTTTTGGCTGCAGGAATCCCTGCATCTACCAAACCATTCTCAGCTTCTCTCTGTTCTGTTAGTTACTCTAAAAGCACGGAGCTTTATTAAATACAAGCACCTGCAAAATGCTAGAATGCTGAACTATGAGTAATAATTACAAAATTATACTGTCATTATAACAAATACTGTGAAGAAATGACACTCTTTACTAGATCATTTTTAATTTCTAAAACACAAAATGTTTCTGGGTAATTTTGTTATTGCCATAAACATTTCTATGGCCCATTGTTTTTTTTGCCTGCTTCTGAAATTCTTTATCCTCTCCCACTGATGCGGTAAACACAGGGATGAGTAATCCATACGCGGTGATTAATGCGTTCAAACAAAGCCACTAATAGCCGCTAACTGAGCCCCTGTTCACACACTGTTCCCAGTAAATTGCTGGGAACGCTTTCCTTGCCCCACGAGGGATTTGGACAATTCACACACGCCAGGACGTTCCTGTCTTCTTGCACCAGTTTGCAAATGACATGTCAGGTTAATAGAGTTATAGGTGGCGTTGCATAGCCAGGCGTTAATTAAAAACAGCAGTGATTAGCAGGCAAAGGAGGTTCTGTTAAATGTAATGCAATTTTTCGTTTTTTTTTGCATAGAACCATGCACAAATTTACCTTGACCTCACTCACTGTTTTTGTGAAATATATTTGAATAGGTCAACGTGTGATGTTTAGTGAAGGCACGGGTTAAACAATACAGCAAGTGAGACCCGCGACCCACCTGCCCCCACTGTTACACCCGTTTTTATTTTGAGGAACTCATGAATATTAATGAGACCGTTCTCTCCCTGTAAATTTGTGTTGATTTGAATTTTTTGCATTTTAACTTGCAAATATCTCTTGTTGGCGGTATCATGAATTCGAATAAAGCCCAGAAAAGTGCATGATATGGGACCTTTGAACCGTTAAATGTCAGGCAACGTGCGTGTTCTAAACATGCAGATCTTTCCCGTGCATAGAAAGTAGTACCATTATCTGGGCATCTCGGTTTTCTTCTGATGTCTGGAGCTACTGACTTTCACATTTCAGAGCTGTGACTCGGTCACGTCGTCCACTCCGTGGACCGCGACACGAAGACGGATTTTGTCGGAGCTGCTGTTTGACACATTCATCCGGGTTTAATGTCATCAGCGCAGCATTAGAGCAATGTCAATGGCGGTCAGCGCGGCTATTTACTAACGTGATGCATTGCCACTAACTCCGGTGATGATGTTGTTTTTTCGCGCTAATGGATTTATCGTGGCACATAATGAGCGGAGCAACTCTTCAATATCGGCTGAATGATGCCCACGCTTCTCCTGATCACTGTAACCGTGGATAATGACTTAATGTGGTCCATCATGAAACATGGCGCTGGAACTTTGGTCTCTTCTGAATGAGCTGTCAGCTCACATCCTGGCTTTCATATTCCCAGTATTCCTTCTTCTATAGTCTGCTGTCAGGCTCATCTCAAAATGCTCAACGGTAGACAGCGTCAGTATTTTCTTTTCCCTTCTAGTCCTTACAACATAAAGTACTGAACATAAATTGCATTGTCAGAAATGTACAAACATACTCCCACCTACACTCACTGGTCACTTTATTAGGTACACCATGCTAGTAATGGGTTGGACCCCCTTTTGCCTTCAGAACTGCCTCAATTCTTCGTGGCATAGATTCAACAAGGTGCTGGAAGCATTCCTCAGAGAGTTTGGTCCATATTGACATGATGGCATCACACAGTTGGAGTGGAGGCCATTTGAGTACAGTGAACTCATTGTCATGTTCAAGAAACCAGTCTGAGATGATTCCAGCTTTATGACATGGTGCATTATCCTGCTGAAAGCAGCCATCAGAAGTTGGGTACATTGTGGTCATAAAGGGATGGACATGGTCAGCAACAATACTCAGGTAGGCTGTGGCGTTGCAACGATGCTCAATTGGTACCAAGGGGCCCAAAGAGTTCCAAGAAAATATTCCCCACACCATTACACCACCACCACCAGCCTGAACCGTTGATACAAGGCAGGATGGATCCATGCTTTCATGTTGTTGACGCCAAACTCTGACCCTACCATCCAAATGTCGCAGCAGAAATCGAGACTCCTCAGACCAGGCAACGTTTTTCCAATCTTCTATTGTCCAATTTTGATGAGCTTGTGCAAATTGTAGCCTCAGTTTCCTGTTCTTAGCTGAAAGGAGTGGCACCCAGCGTGGTCTTCTGCTGCTGTAGCCCATCTTCCTCAAAGTCTGACGTACTGTGCGTTCAGAGATGCTCTTCTGCCTACCTTGGTAGTAACAGGTGGTTATTTGAGTCACTGTTGCCTTTCTATCAGCTCGAACCAGTCTGGCCATTCTCCTCTGACTTCTGGTATCAACAAGGCATTCCCACCAACAGAACTGCTGCTCACTGGATATTTTTTCTTTTTTTGACCATTCTCTGTAAACCCTAGAGATGGTTGTGCGTGAAAATCCCAGTAGATCAGCAGTTTCTGAAATACTCAGACCACCAACAACCATGCCACGTTCAAAGTCACTCAAATCACCTTTCTTCCCCAAACTGATGCTCGGTTTGAACTGCAGGAGATTGTCTTGACCATGTCTACATGCCTAAATGCGCTGAGTTGCCGCCATGTGATTGGCTGATTAGAAATTAAGTGTTAACGAGCAGTTGGACAGGTGTACCTAATAAAATGGCAGGTGAGTGTTTGTATGTATGTTGCATTTAAGAGACAGATTCGTGGTTTAACTGCTCTATAGGTGGCAGCTTCATATTCTGAATAAAGGCTTGAATCCATTGGGTGATCACCAACAATCATGTCTACGCTTATGTCTCCACCAGAAGAATAGCGGCACGATTCAGAAGCTCCATGTCATGTTCTTCTAAAGATACTATTGTAAGCAACTGGACTTTTTTTCCTGTAGCTTGAAGACCTTTTCACCTTTCATCCAAAAGGCTTCTTCAGTTCTGGCCTGATGATGGAAACCAAGAGCTTCTATCTTCTCATTCAGTAACAACGGTCGCATAAGTCACACTTCAAGGAGCAGTTGAACTTCCTAGGATGAGATCTCAAAGCAGGATGTTATGTACAGACAGATTATGAGGTAACCCACCTCCTCTGTTCAGAGTTGGTCTTTCTAAATGGACGTAGATGGCCGCCTTCACTCCGCTCTCAAACCACCTGTCCTCCTTTTCAAAGATGTGCAAGTCCTTATCTTTAAAGGAGTGTCCCTTTACCTTTAGATGCAGATGTCCCATCCTGATGTGATCCAGAGATATAAGCTCCTGGTTTCCATCATCAGGCCAGAACTGAAGAAGCCTTTTGGATAAAAGGTTGAAACATCTTCTAGCTACAAGGAAAAAAGTCCAGTTGACACTACAATGACCTGGATGAGTGAGCTCCCAAAGTTCCTGTCAATCGAGTACAGAGCAGACACACAGAGAACTGTGGATTTTCAAACCTATAATGCCAACCATAGGTATGTCATACCTATATACACCAGACATCTGTAGCACCCAATGAACGGCTCTCATAAACCACACCTCCAATACCAACAAATGAATGGACGCTTCCCTAGATCTCATTTCAATCTACACCCAAACCCAGTGAGATGAGGTCTGGTTACAAATCATCTGTGGCTGATTGGATTATTGTCGGATCTTCTTTTCACGTTGTTATTATTATTAATAATTCCTTTTTTTTCGATAGACACTTTTAACCCTAACGTAACTTTCTCTCGCCGAAGACAAAGCAAATCCTCATTAAAACCACAATGAGAAAAACAAAATCATTAAGGTCATTAGGCACCGCACTCGGCATGCCTGCAAACACACACACACACACACACACACTCGCATTCATATGCATGCACATAATGTACCATACCATTCGCCTCACTTGGGATTCATCTGTGGGAATGCAACATCTGAATTAGCATAATAAATCAATATCAAACATGGCTGTATCCAGCCTCCCCGCGCCAAAGCTTCAGCCAACTCTTTATCTCCAATGGTCCCCTGCTATCATCAACGCCGCTCTGAGCAAAACGATTCATCTTTGCTTTGTTTTTTATTTTTGCATTAAGGTTTGATGATCAAGACACAGGAATAACGTAAAACTTATAGTAATCATGCAATTATTATTATTATTGTACTTTTGCACTTGATTTGATGCAGAGGACACTTCAAGATCTACTGAAATATGTTTAAATTTTGCAGATTTCCACTAGAGGCTGTAAAGTGACGTGTTGGCAGTATAATAGTTTATTATAATGTGTGGTTTGTGATAGCCTGCTTAAAACTGTGCGTTTGCATTGGTTGAAAATCCTCTCCCCACTCTCTACCGTGCAGAGATATTTTGACGCGGCTTATCAGGCTTCCTGGTGGTTGATGGAAGAAGTGGCATCTTCAATATAGCCCACGCGGATAAGATCGGGTCAGCAGATGATGGTGGAGAGGCAGAGGAATGTTTCTCCAGCTGGATGGTGGATGCCGTTTTCACCTCACACCGAAAAAAAAAAATCATATTCTACAGACTGTAGCTTGACAATTTTTTTCTTTTCTTTGTGTGGTTTTCTTATTTTTTATGCATTTCAATTCCCTTTTTTTCCCCTATATTGTTATTTTTTTGTTCTATATGTCTGTCATTGGTATTCCATTCAAGCAGATGGTAAAAAATCACACATCGGTGGGTGAGAAAAACCCTCAGAGCTTCAGGCCCAGCTCCTCCACCTACACAGAGCGAAGCGTGCAGACGGCTAACAGCTGCTGGTTCGTTTAAAGCAAATACCCACAATCTGAGAATCTCAGGCTGCTGTTGACTGTACAGCAAGTCGGGGACGTTTACTCGTATAAACCTTTTTCAGCCATGGGTCACAAAGTGACAGTATTCATGGTGGTAACATAACATTGTGCATGTGGACTAAGCAGTGATTATTAGAACCGCTTCAATCCGACAGGAGAAACTATTTAAATTTACCTGCTGCAGAAAAGAAAAAAAGCTGCAAACACTTTTATTTAATACTGGTCATTTTCAATGAAACAAGGTTGAGGAGGTTTACGTGGCGTGGACTGACACCATGATTAATTTCCTTGTTTTTTTTTACATTTTTTTTTTACCTACCTTCACTATTTACGACTATAAACAAATATCCGTGAGAGCTTTTAGCGAAATAATTTATATAACGGTGACTCCCTCTCTTTTTCAGCCTCAGGCGGTGGAGGAGGAAATGGAGAGTAGAAGTATTTAGAGGTCCCACGTCGTGCAAATGGGCACTTTCATGGCTTTTTCTTTACGTGGATTTTAGTTTGTTTGTTTGCTTGGTTATATATCACACAGCACATGCATCAGACACATAAAGAATAGGGAAACAGGCCTGGAAACGTGATCTCACAGCTTCATTTAGACCAATGTACTACATTGGGTAAATTGTAGAGCTTTAAACCATATATATGTGTGTGTATATATATATAATGTTAGGGATATCACATAAAAGTAATTAATTAATGAATTCTCAGTGTATTGTCTGTCTTTTTTTGTTAGATTTTTTTAGTGTTATTTAGAGATAAATGTGAATTTCTGCTGCACAGACGACGCGTCTTTATAGCGATGCACAGCGACACGAGTCGGGGTGAAGGGAATGAGGAGATTAAGAGCTGGGAACAAAAGAAAAGGAGGGATATAACAAATTGATTGGAGTTCACCCTCCTCCCAACTGTCCAATTTGTCAAGCACATAAATTAGCAAACAGAGGGGACTGTGAATGTGGAAACTGGAGAAGAGTATGTTAATTTATCAGTGTGCACGTTGCCACATTAACTTGGCCTGAAATGATAATGTTCACTTCTCTTCTCTCTGGCATCCCCTCCTGTTCATTATCTGACTATAAAGCAGGAATTTCCCTCTGTGTGTGTGAGTGTGTGTGTGTGTGTTTATCTGATCGGCTTCACACACGCTGTGTGTGTTTCTGAGGGCTGGACTGAGGGTTGTGTCTAATTTGCAGCATTTTGGACAAGTGTAATATTATTAAACCTTGTACACGGTAAAGTAAAGGAAGTCATCACAAGTCAGAAAAATGATTGTATTTCCAAAAGTCTTCTAGATGTGCGGACCTCAAGAAATATATATTAACCCAGAATGATATAAGATAAAATAATATATGAACCCAGACTTTTTGACTTATTAAAGTAAAGTAAAATTATATGGGTTATACCATAGACGAAGTGGTGGATATAGAACACATGTATATATATATATATATATATATATATATATACACATATATATATGTGTATATATATATATATATATATATATATATGTGTATATATATATGTGTATATGTGTATATATATGTGTATATATGTATATATATGTGTATATATATATATATATATGTATATATATGTGTATATATATATATATATATTATGATTATATATTGATATATTGATACATATATGTATATATGTATATATGTATATATGTATATATATATATATATATATGTATATGTGTATATATATATATATATATGTATATATGTGTATATATATATATATATATATATATATATATATATATATATATATATATATATATATGTATCAATATATCAATATATAATCATAATATATATATATATATATATATATATATATATATATATATATATATATATATTATGATTATATATTGAGTCTCTCTGGAAAATATGAATGTAAATCGATGCACTGTCCTCTGTCGGAGTTGTAAAGCTGTGAGTGGAAGCGTTGCCCTGGAAGAACTCTATTTAAATGCTTATCAGTAGATATCATCGTGCAAGTTATGATTGACGGCTTTTTTTCTCTTTTTTCTGATGATGTGTTCTAATCCTGTGAATAGTGTCTAAAGTACAACAGGCTGATATTTGCACCTGCATGAGTGACATAGCTCTGCGGGTTCGCCCTCGTTAGTTTGCACTACACGCAGCTCAGATTTAAATGTGTCACACACACACACACAGACACTTGCATAGACACACACTCGACGCTGACTGCAGCTCTTGCAGGAGGCTGCGTGTCACACAGACTGCAGCCTCTCCAGTCAGTCCACATTAATCACCCGGCGAAAGGCAAGCAGCAGTTAAGATCAGAGCTTTCACTCAGTAAATAATAAGCCGGTTATGATCCGACGTGCAGATTATAACAAACTAAATCACAGCCATCACTGTCACGGTGGCAGATCCAGCCGGTGAGCGGATGGCAGCAAGAACACTCAGTAGAAAACCGCTCATAACGTCACATCAACGTTTCTACCGCCCATTATTTGGTATGGATGATTCAATTAAGATTCATGTGCAGAATTCTCGATTCTGAAGTTTTTTTTCAATAAATGATTAGTTCCTCGACACTATTCTGTGTCAGGAAATGGGATGGGGAAAGAATAGTTAGATGTGCCTGAGGTATAAAAAAACCCAAAAGTCCAGAGTTCACCTCTGACAATGGAGTGTTATGTTATTGCAAAGCTATAGATATTAGCATACGCTAAAGATAAGCTTTCTGCACTTATGAGTGATTGTTTTCCAAACATATCATATTTGGCTCAGTACTAGAAAAAAATTAATTCCTGTGGAGGGGAAAAAAAATGTGTTTCTTTAAAACCCATTAATATATTAATATGCAACAAGCTGTTCCGAGTAGTTTTAATATTTCATAGATGATAACGGCGTTCCGCGGCGCCAGAGGCGTCGGCGATATCACGTCGCGGCGACAACGCGTTCAACGGGGGAGCCGTCGTTTTTTCATCTTTTTCCAGGGATCTGTGTTTATAATGAAAGATAAAACAACGCAGGCCGTATGATTTATTGAGGAGCCGCTGAAGGCCAGTTTTCAATTATAACTCCTGACTCCGCCCACTTTCCTGGGGACGGCTCGGATGATGATGATGATGATGATGATGATGATGATGAGGGAATTTGATTCTGCATCTGACTGATTCCAACGCCTCATTCATGCATGCAGCCTTTTTTTTTCCAGAAACCATTTTAAAAACGCAGAATCACCTCTGCAGATCATTCATCCCGACAGCAATAAGACTTTATAACTCACTGTAGTCACTTTTCTCTACACACACATCCTGCACCTTAAGTCTGCATTAGCTATGTATGTGTACATGTGTGTTAAAGGAAATTCATCCATACATACAAATTCCTGAGATTTTTGTGCAAGAAAGTTGAATCATATCACAACCACCCCCCAATAAAGAAAGCAGCGACAATACCTGCACAAGTTGTGAGAACCATGTTTCTGAATATTTTACACAAAGTTGTAGTCTGTTTAAAGTTGTGTGAGATCCTGCAATTTTCACAATTTTCTCACTTTTCTCTACACACACATCCTGCATCTTAAGTATGCATTAGCTATGTATGTGTACATGTGTGTATGTGCGTATATATATGCAAATATGTAGGTATGTACGTGCATGTATGTATGTATATATGCTTTGCTTATGCATACTTTTTTCTTGCTATTCATTAGTATTTTTTCTCCATTCTTATGTCCATAATGCATACTGTGTATGCGGATCAACATTCTAGGAATTTTGTACATAGTGTTTCTTTTTCTTTACTCTGTACGCTGCAGTAACAGACAAATTTCCCCGTTGTGGGATCAATAACATACCTTATCTTATCTCTTATCTTAAAAACTAGACAGTACAGTTTAAAGGTACTTGTGTGTATTAATTATACTTGGTACTTCTACTAGACTACATTTCAGCTCCACAGTATTTTAGCCAGTAGTTTTGTTTCAGATTAACATTTTACAGAATAATATTACAGTGAGTTTATACAGTAAATGAAACTGAATTGATTCATATAAGTTCCCAAACTTATTTCCAAAACATTATTCACTTTATTCAGTTTCTTCCACCATAGACACGTTTCCCCTTAAAATGTTCCTTTGCATGCTTTCAAATACAGATTTAAGACCCAGAGATGTAAAAAAAAAAACTCTCAACAAAATTGGAAAGATCATAGAAACATTATAAGTATCAGTCCCAGTATCAGATTAATCTCTATATTTCTATATTTTAACTTGGGTGTGAGTAGAACTTTCACTTGCAATAAATACATAAAGTATTTATTTATTCTTACATTCTGTTTAATCAATGACGTCATTTTTATCTTGCCTCAAATATCCAAAAATATGACAATAAGAATGGGATCATGCAAAATTTATTCTAATAAATAGTAAATACTCGGTTATGATCGGAGAGAAAAGATTCCAGGAATTATCATATCTCCCGTTAATCCGCTCCTTCCATTCTCATTCCCTTCGCCCCAGTCCGTGGTGTGTTCACTGGCCTTTCTGCCTCCTGCCATTTACAGACGGAAAAGTCCCGCTCATCGATTCTGCTGCTTTTTAAAGCCGGGGGAATCGACTGGTCTGGATTTATGTACTGGGCGTCTCACCTTTTCCTCCCGTTGTGAGGCATCCACCACGTCCTCTCCTCCTCTAATATCTGAGGATAAGGACGCTTCCCTGGACGTGTGGTTCACGCTGAAGCGGTGTTCGCACACGCCGTTCATAAAAGAAAAAGACGCGTCCGTCTTGCAGGAGGAAGGAGGCCTCGCTGACCCGGCTCAGATCGATTTCTCGCCCTCGACGGGTCAGATTCGGAATTGATTTCCCTCAGTCCAGCAAGAAACTCTCTGGAGCAGTAAATCATTGCGTGTAGCACAGCAGCGGGCGGAAGGAACACCTGTACGAGGCCTGTGTTGTGTTTTATTTGCATTCAGCGGGTTTAACACACAATTAGAAGCACATTTTAACCTCTGGCTACAGCCTGTGTGCAGTGGAATGAGTGTGTCCCTTTTCCACATGGTCATTTAAATGTGACGTGCACGTGATCTCCAGCGTCGCTTTTGTTTTAAGGCAGGGGCGTCAAAGTCTAATGGACATGGGGGCCAAAAGAAAAATTTAGGAACAAGCCAAGGGCCGGACTGATCGAACGTTCATTAAAAAAAATAATAAAATGACCGCATATAGTGTAGTGATCCCCATTAAACAGACTGAAACCCTAAAAATAATACCTATAACATATTAATAATTACTATATGATCAAATAAATAATTTCTCATGGCTCTGTTAGTAAATTTTAATTTTCAACAGAGACAAAAGCTTTGTGTAAAAATCCCCAAAACATGAACATTAAATGAATGAAGCGTATTATTCAAGGCAGCATCAGTATTACTTCTCAGGGAAATAGCAAAAATGGCCTAAATTTACTTCAAATAAATACATAATATCAGCAATTTTCTATAATTCACTCGATTGAAATATTTTCAAAACAAATTGGATTGAAATACAATAATAAAGTGCAAAAAGCTTTAAACATGAGGAAAAGGAAAAGTCACATGTGGTGAAAACAAGTAGTTCACTTCTAAACTTTAACTGAGTAAAAACTCTGAATCGTTGCACAGTAATGTTTTTTTTTGAAGCTGTGGCTGATACTTGGTGGTGTCTCTTCTTTTGGCTGATTCAGCAATCTCTTCTGTCTTGTCTCAGATTCTCTTTTATCACCACACAAAGTCACAGAGGTTCTCCAGCTACCTCCGTGAACATGTACTCCGATTCCCACCCTGTTTTAAAAGTCCGGTTCTCAGTGTCCACCTTCCGTTTTGCCATTTTTTAAGGGTAGGCTATCTGAAAGTTTTGAAGTGACGCTAATGCCCGCTGATGAATAATGAAAGGAAGTGGCCTCCTGCTCAGAGCGCCACCGTTGAATTGTGGGAAATGTAGTGCGTTAGTGTGCGTAAAGTACCTGGATGCTGCTGGCGTGCAGTTGCCTGTTCTAATAATAAATGTATATAATCCTGGGGGCCAGAAAAAACCCTCTCGCGGGCCTTGACTTTGACGTATGTGTTTCAAGGAGACTAAGCAAGGTTTTGGGGCCATGTTCAGTACTTTTCCTCCAGCCTCCAGTACGAAATAATGGGTAGGTTGGATGAGCGCGAATTGGATGTTCAGACCCATGTCAGAAGATCAGATATCAGTCGATTGGGGGGAAAAAAAATGGATCAGATAATCGCCACAAAGGGGCGAAAAAATCAGATTTGGTCATTTCAAGCTGCAGCTAAGATTCACAAGCTGTTATGTTTGCATCCATTTGAATCTGTAGTTGTAGCTATAGAGATGTTTTTATTGGGTTGACGTCTTAAAGTAAATGTTATTTCATGCTAAGTTTTAATGGCACGTTTTTGGAGGTGAGGCAGGTCTTTTTTTATTATAGTATTGATCTATTTTTCCATTCATAGTTGGTATGCCTGCCTCTATGTGTCTATCAGGTTTTAGTTGTCATATACTATAATAAAGTACATTCTGATTAAACATCTCTCTTTTCTTATTTGTTATAGAATTATATCAGAAAAGAAGCATTTCTTCATGAGCGTTGTGTTTTAAATGTGCAGAGAAAACTCGGTTAGTAGAAAGTTTCAGCCTGAATCATCATGTCAGGACGTGCGTCTCTGGGTTATTTGGTTTTGTGGTTTTTTTATGACGACTTGGACCTGGTCAGGTCTGCAGGTTTCATTCATTATCAGTTTTTTATTATTATATTAAGTGAATGTAATCCGACCAGTGCCCCACCTGTATACTGCTCATTAAAGGAGAAATTCACCTCATAACTTGACATTTTCTCAATGAAACTTCTGTCCTGGTTTAATTTGTGGTAAAATGTGGTGAATAAATTATTTGGTACAATTTGTGATCCTCTGGGGCAGGAGATTTTTCTAGGTAGTGTGTGTGTGTGTGTGTGTGTGTGTGTGTGTGTGTGTGTGTGTGTGGCTGCAGCGATAGCACTTGTTTAGAAAAGCAAGTGAGACTTGACTACACACACTGATGAACCCACACAGCTTGTAAAAGCCGTTTCCTGTCTACTCGTCTTTTTTTTTTTTTTTCAACCATCCTGGCGGCTCTTTGATTTGATTTCAGCTTGAGTTTGTGTCATTCCGTGCTATTTGATTAGGATTTTCTAATTAAATCAGCAGGATGTGAAGGGAATCAAAGCCGCTTTAATCATGTTGGTTTGAAATAGCGCTTTTGAGAAAGCAAAAAAAAAAGAAAACTAGATCTAGGAATGCTGTAGAATACGCACCTGTGTGATAGGATGCTTCGCCTTAAAGGGGAACTCCATCCATTTTACACTTCAAAGTGCGGTAACAGGTGCAGGGGAAGTACTACTGGGAATATAGGAAAAAAAAAAACTTGTAGGAAGTCTTTGTGGCTCCGCGGGGAGCTGTGCAATGCTTGATAAATCGTCTCGTACGGTTTCACTTGACGCAGCTTTAGACGGGAGCAACTTCCAGATTAAAAAATGAGAAGAGGATCTGTGGGTTGTGGAGTTTTACGAGGTTACTCATCATCATCATCATCATCATCACTGCTGCTGCAGGCTCCAGGAGCCGCTCACACACAAGTATCTGGTCCAGTGAAACGCATGGAGCTGCATGGACAGGAAGACCAAAAACAGAAGCGTGTGCATGAAATATCAAAGGAAAATATGTTTCTGCAACATCAGTTTGAAGCTTGATAGCAAGGACGTTTGCTTTGTACCATTTCATCAGGTTTTATTTGAGTGCTAGTCAACGATATCAGACTTTAAAGGTCCCATATTATGATCTTTTTGTGTTATATCCAAGGATGTGACACTCCTAATATGCTGTATGTGCAATTTAAGTGCACAATTTCAACTCTGTGTGGTTGAAATCTAAATCTGAAGTAAAAAAAATGTAAAAAAGTTAGGATTTGTGTGGTATGGAGCCTTTATGTGGTTGCTAAGGTTGTTCTTTTGGTTTTGCATTCTATTATTTCAGAGCTCAATCATGCACAGATGCATTCGAGGAGGAGCACCACTAGAAACTGTGAGAACAGAGTCGGCTTAACGGGAGGACACAAAAGTTAAATCAGCCTATTTGGGATCAATAAATCGGTTTTTGAACTGTAAATCATGCAAGGACATTCCCGTAAGAATATATAATCTATAATATGTGCATGATATCTCCCCTTCAAAATAAAATTTGCAAATTTACCGTGTACCTTCTGCATTATACCTCTGCTCTTTATAATGAGGAATTCCGTGCATGTGGTGCACGCAATGTCCGTTTTTAAGCGAGTTCAGATATTTACCTAAATGACCGGTGCATTTAGATGCATATCGAAGGAGAACACGGCGCGTTGGAACATTTCAGCATCGACGTTCGAATCATTACACGAGTTCTAAAGCTGAAATGTGTACGTCACTGTTGAGTCTAATGAATAACGTGCACATCGGCTCATGCATGTTTCGCAGAATTCGGCGTGTGTAGACGAGCACGCCTGCCTCTAGAAGGGCTGTCTGCAGCAACACGCTGGTATTCTGGGCTCGGGGCTCGGTCTATCACTGATACTCATCTGTGTGATCCGCCTCGGCGGAGCGGGGGTCTCTGAGGGTGGAGCGCCGCGTGGCTGTGAAGTGGTTCCATCTGTCGCTCCGTCACGTGGCTCCTTGGTTTTCATCCTTCTCATCCACCCTCCCGAGGTTCTCGTCTTATTTCTTATCTCCCCGTTCCTTTCTTCAGCGCCTCTCCCGCCTCGTTCTGAATGCAAGCCCCACTAAACAGTGACAGACAAACGCCAAAAGAAACATTCATGTTCTTTTTCAAGGATTTGGATAACGCTCACACGAGAGTCCAGGCTCCGCTTCTTCATTTCTGCTTTGAAGACGTTCACAGTTCTGTCCCTCCCGCTGTGTTTGGGGAAAAACCTGTGAACAGGATCCTGCACCGCGCTCGCAACATCGCTCGGAGTGAGCCCTCCGGCGTAGAGGATCTGGAGGAGCGCGATGGAGCGCTCCATCACTCGATTGGTCGCAAATCTTCTTCTCTAGTGATGATAAAAACTCAGAAAACACATCATCATCCTCATCGTCGTCATAGCTGCAACAAAAGGGATGTGACCCCTACAAAATAAAAGTCTCTGTTCAACACATGTTACATGAAGTCGCAACACAAGCGCTGTTGAATTTAATTGGTGAAAACTTATGCCCCGCCCCCCCCCTACAAATTCATTAAAGTGGTTTGATCCAGATGCTGCATAGAAGAAACCAATCAAACTAATATGTAGAAGTCAGTGAGTTGTTTATCACATCATTTGTTATATATTTATATATATTTGTAAAGTAAATATAAAAATATATAAAGGGGACAGCAAACTTTTGAAACAAAGATGTGTGAGAGAATGTTCA
The DNA here is from genome assembly GCA_036785175.1 of Eupleurogrammus muticus. Taxonomy (NCBI): domain Eukaryota; kingdom Metazoa; phylum Chordata; class Actinopteri; order Scombriformes; family Trichiuridae; genus Eupleurogrammus; species Eupleurogrammus muticus. The sequence goes on along the minus strand of JAYKQN010000009.1, from coordinate 539,851 downwards.
CCATTTGCATTTAAATTTGCTTTATTACTCCAAGCAAAACTGATATAATGCATGTTAAATAAATTAATATTGATAAAATAAAAGCCCAGCGCTCGGTGCAGAAAAGCTGCCTATTTTCAGTTACACCATGTGACATTTTTGTCAATTCGGACTTCGTTTGACGTACAAATGGACTTTTAAATGACAAGAAACCAACACAACAAGTAGATTTTAATAGACATGATGAATGCTTCGAACTGTAATAATTAATTAATATATGTAGAACGGGGAAAGGTGCAGACACTCCAGATCCCTGGTGCATGCAGTATGTGTCGTTTCACTCGTTCTGCTCTCATATATCATTAAGGGGTGACTGGATTATTGTTTTATAGCGCTGTGAGAGACGTTCATAGTTCTTTCTAATATTGCATTAACCGGCCTTTTCTTTCAGAATGTCGCCGTGCATGATCACACATGGCGGCGTTGGTCTGGTTTACCAAAGTAAAACGTCCTCCGCTCTCTGCAGACTTAAAGGGCAGCAGAAGTTAATGTCACATGCTCGTGGCTACCTCTTTTCCTGTTTTTCTTTTCCTGTTTTTTCCACTGTCCTCCCATCTGCCGGCCCCTCCTCGCTCCCGCTGTGTCCAGGGGAAACTTCTCATGCAGAGAAATGCAGTCTGAAGTCTTTCATTTCTTTTTTTTAACGTCAGTCTGGACGTTGTTGATTCTCACAGTCGGCGCCGTGGTCCCGCGGCTTATCTGCTCAAAGCAAAACGCGAGGCGTCCAGAACGCCGCCGCCCCGTGTCTGTGGGATGGCGTGCATGCACTGAGAAGAGTAGAAGAAGAGCGGTGGTGTAACACGGAAATAATGAGAGGAAGAACGGTTGTCGTCACATTATGGTTTAAGTGAAATGTTTTGAAAACACAAAAAAACATCATCAAATACGGAAAATACAAGAATAAAGTGACTTCAGGCCAATTTATGACTTAAATTAAACTAATGTCAGCTAAATCAAATTAGTCTAGTCTCTTATTTTGAAAAGACACTTCCCAGATTAAATCAGTGACTTAATTCCAGTTGATGAATTAACTAAATTAAACTAACTAAATTAACTCAATTAAATAATGATTCTTGATTTCCGAGATAACAACTTAATCTATTAGAGCTTCTTTTTTACAGTTTAATATTGATTTTAACTATTCCTATGTCTTCAATCTGCATAAATCTATGGAAAGTGCAGCATTTTACATGTTAAATGCATCTTAAATCCTCAACATTGGAGAATAAAGTGACTTTAGGACAATTTGTGAACATTCTAGTGTGACTTTAGTCAACTTTAAACCCTTCATTTCAAACTGAAGTGAAGACATTTAACTAAATCAAATTGGTCTAGGCTTTTATTTTGAAAAGACACTACCCAGATTAAATCATTGATTTAATTGCAGTTGATGAATTAACAAAAATAATGATTTTTGATTTCAAGATAACAACTTAATCTATAAGAGCTTCTGTTTCACAGTTTAATATTGACGTGAAATATTCCTCATAAATCTATGGAAAGTTTTACATGTTAAATGCATCTTAAATCCTCAACATTAGAGAATAAAGTGACTTTAGGACAAGTTGTGAACATTCTAGTGTGACTTTAGTAAACTTTAAACCTGAACTGTTCTTTTTATTCCATAGTGGAAACTCTAATTAAACTCTAGGTAAATTAAACTAACATCAGGTCCTTTTTTCATCACTTTCCCAGCGCTTCTTTTTTTTTTTATTCAACGTAACTCATCTCCAACATCCAGTTTTATGGACTTTTTGTGTAAAATTTTCTGAAGTGATGACACACGTTTAATTGTCTGAGGATTATGAGAACTTCCTTTATTTCTTACAGTTGGCTGCTTTATTATTGAATTTAATGTCATATTAAATTATTATTAAAGAATAACTTGCAGAATTTAGACTAAATTGCTATAAAACATTATAGCCTGAAACCTGTAGAAATTAATTGAAGAGTCATGTTTTTTCTGCACTATAGATTCTTCATTCTTGAAGTGGACATTAAGAAAACTTGTTAAATTTCCCCAAGTCTGCTTTTTTATGCAAAAAAAAAATAAATAAAATAGCTAATGTTCTATAGGGCATGAATAGTGTGATCCTTTCATCTGAGCATTAAGATGATTTCACCACACGGCTGCACCATTAAGATATAATTTAGGCCCAGAACTGACTAAGGCCATTATTTTAATAGGGCGACCATATATAACATATACAGGGAAGTACTAAAAAACGAGATGAATCATGAAATTGATGATGTTCTCTGCTTTCATAAGGTATGACTGCACATTAGGGGGTGTTGCTGTTAATAGCAAACAG
>JAYKQN010000009.1:445000-535000 GCA_036785175.1 Eupleurogrammus muticus | reverse complement strand
GCAGAGATTTCCTTCTCTTGTTCCAGTCGGTGAAGTGAAGACATTTTGTTCTTTTGGCGTATTAATCACATCCGTGGCTCGCCGGCATAATCATTTCCTCGTGTCGTTTTCTCCGGCGATGTTTATCCTCTCTCGGAAAATCCGTCATGGGATTTACCGCTCCAGCTGTGGCCGCGGATTCAGGGCTCATTGTGAATCACGTTTTAAAAGAGCTGTGTGGACTGTTCGCCACGGGCGGCTCACCCCGACTTTAATTCAGATATTCATGAATCCCTCTCCCCCCACTGAACCAAGCAGCGAACATTATTGTGATTCCGCATGTTACCCCCTGCTGCCGCCGCCCCCCCCGACATAAAAGACTGTAGATTTAATCAGACCCGTACAGTAAAGAGGATCATACTTCAAAGAGCGAGCGAGCGGCTGGGAAACAGCGAGAGAAACGTCCGCCATCTTTTGATGTTAATGCAGGGTTGTTTATGCGCGCAGCAAATGATGCTGCGTGGTCGTACCTTCCATTACGCCCTGATCCTGGGTGATTTATGTTTTCATTAAGTCTCCTTAAGTGCTCTGTCAGCTACTGTGTCCAGTTCATAAAAACTTCCCCTTAAACCTGATGGAGGAGGATCGCTGATCATCACTGATACAGATCTTTGTCCACCAAAGTTGTGACTACACAGAGGTCGATGCCAAAAGGTGACGAAACAAACCTTCTTTAAATCTTTGGGAGTGATGTAGGATGCACAGTACCTTTGCAAATCAACACATTTTTGAAGAAGGGTAAAGCATAAAGCATTGGGTTTGTAAGAGACCGACGTGGTCTCCCAACAAAAGGGATCAGGGCAACCAGAAGACGAAGTGGAGACAGGAGGCAAAGGAACTCACAAAAAACATTTATATTCCGTCGTACAAACAAAAACAACCGTAGCACATAAGCATACCTCAGCAGGCAAAAATCCACATCGCACCAGGTGGACTAAACAGGCAGTCCCACGTGCAAACATGTCCGGGGGAAACTCTCTCGCTGCCATTCAGTTCCCCCCTTATAAACAGGTAAGAAGGGGAGGGGTCATCCCCTTCTCACATTTCCCTCCCCTTCTGGAGTCTCGCCAACTGGGTGGCGAGACAAAAGTCCGCGACCGTGGTCTGTGTCCGTCCCGGGGCCCGCTCGACCACTCTCCGTCTCCGGTCGTAGCCCCGCCATTGTCCTGCTGCGTCCCGCCGGCAACCTGTCGGCCATCTCGCCGGCCATCTCCGCCGGCCATCTCTGCCGACACTTCCCGCTCGTGTACCACCGTCTGTCCGCTAGTTCCACCTCCTCTCTCCAGCTTCCCAGGTTGCTTGTTACTGCAGCGTACAGAGTAAAGAAAAAGAAAAGAAAATAGATACTAAGATAATAAAAATACACAACACTATGTACACAATTCGTAGAATTTGTTGATCAGCATACACAGTATGCATTATGGACATAAGAATGGAGAAAAATACTAATAAATAGCAAGAAAAAAGTATGCATAAGCAAAGCATATATACATACATACATGCACTTACACACATATTTACATATTTGCATATATATATGCACATACACACATGTACACATACATAGCTAATGCATACTTAAGGTGCAGGATGTGTGTGTAGAGAAAAGTGACTACAGTGAGTTATAAAGTCTTATTTTAGCATCTAGACTTAGCATCACAATGGAGAGCCACCATTGTGATGAAATGAACTACTTGATGTTGGATCTACTCTTAGCGGCAAAGAGGGCACAAGCCAGTGTCTTATTGCACCAGTCGGTCCCAAGCCTGGATGAATACACAGGTTTGAGTCGTGGCTGGGTATCAAACAAGGCAAATCAAATTTATGAATTCCGGGCTTGAGGAAAAAAGGAAGGAGAGCTGGAGGTAGCAGAGGTGAAGACGCCGAGGTTGTTCTGACCAGGATGGATCAGGATCAGGAATGAGTGCATCAGAGGGACAAAAGACGTTAGAAGGTTCAGGAGATAAAGTCAGAGGCCAGACTGAGAGTGATGGTGAATATATATTTATATCAGTAGAAGGCTGCTGAGGAAGACCAGAGAGGTTTATGGACGTATTGAAAGAGGACATGAGAGCAGAGGATTCACTGCGGCGAAGCCTGAAGGAATAGAGTGGATCTACTCGTATGGATTTATTTTACAAAGCCTCTTCAACAGAGACCTGAGCTCCAAGGTGGAGAGAAAACCTCCGTGGGCTACGATTGCCCCAAAGGTAGCATTGGGATGGAGCAACTGTTAGCTTTGATTTACTGACCAAAAATTATTCAGCGTTAGTCCTAGAAGAGGAATCCCTCTGTTACCTTGCCTGGGGTTTTTCCTTGTGCAACATGAGCGTCTAAGATCATGGGACATTTGCTGTTGTACAAACTCTAAAGCTCATTGATTTGTGATTAAGGGCTATTCGAGTAAAATTGACTTGACTTTACTTGACTAAAGCGATTCTGTACCTTAGAAACTCAAAAACAGCAGCTCGCTGAGGCTCTGTTGGACTATAATGTCATTGCCATGTTGGTAGCTTTGTGTTTTTTCTGCAGAAATCACTGTTGCATAAACTATGCCATAGAGATTTAAGTTCGCTTTTTTTGATTAGTGGTGAATGACAGCGTGCCTGGAGCAGGGAAAGGACGTAACCATGAACGAGGGTCAAGTTTAATCTGGATGAAACATTTGTTTAGGGAGGAGCAGAACCATGTCCTGAAGGCACAAAGTGAGAACAATGGGTTCAAAATAAAAGTTGGTTGGTTTAACTGGAGTTATACCAACTGGTTTGACGTGAGCAAAGACGTATTTATGGATATTTGTACAAGAATTGTGCCATGTTCAATAATGGTAAACATATTAACTAACATATTAAACAGCCGCGTGTCCTGGCACTGCATTTTCCCAATGGAAAGCAGCTCTTTTATCAACATGATCAATCCCAAACTGAAGAAGAAGAAGAAGAAGAAGGTTTTCTTGCAGTTTTACACAGATACCGTACGTACGGAATGCTAATGACTTCATTGATCAATGCAGACTGTTTAGGAGTGTTTAACCCTGGGGAACGCTGGACCCAGGTGTATTCTGGGAAAAAGAAAAAAATGCCTGCAATCTTTCATTTGTGGGAACCTGGGCAGTGTTTCATAACCTACTTCACCATTCGATAGATTAGAATAAATGTTCTTGATGAATGTAATCTAGCAGGGATACATTGCAAATAATAACAATGCATCATCTGTATAGCTTGTAATTGACATAAAGAGATCCGCTAAGTATTTTTACATGTTATGAAATTCCTAAAAAAAATTAAACCAAATCACACATTCTTCTTTAGATATCTGCAATATGTCACATCTGCAATTATTTCATTATCACAGTTAAATAAAGTAGTTAATTGTTAAATGTCTCAGGGTTAACAAACCAAAAAAAAGAAAAACAAGTTTATATTTCCAGCAGTGATGCCAACTATTCACTCATCTTATTGCTCTGAATATACTAAACCATTTTCCAGTTGTCCATAGAGATCAGACAGGAGATGCATGCATGCATGTTTTAGTTATTCATTTCAAACATGGCCGTCATTTCTAATCTAAGCACAGAGCCTTGGTGCATTTGTCTTTTTAGACTTTATTTATGGATAAACAGGGTGTTTGGCTCCTGCGTCTGAGCTTAGAACTGATAAGAGCCGATGGAAAGGCCCCTGCAGCTGTCCTGCAGCTGGATATCTGGAGTGTGAGAAGGGTTGGTCATTGTAGAGACTCCTATCACTACTGTGGGCCAACATCCCCGGGGCAGAAGACGCAGGGAGACAAAATGTAGAATAAAAGCACAGATATTCTGTTTCACAGTATCTGCCTCATTTCTTTTAAAAAAAAAGAGTAAGATATTTTAATGATAATAGCCACCGCAGATGATGCAACTTTTGTGTTAATTGTGTGTCTTGGTCATTATTCATTAGGATTCCAACCCTAATATCAGAGCCCCCGTTTGATCTCACTTCACCATCAGCTTCAAACTCAGACTCCAAACAGCATTTCAAGCATGGGAACATGTCCACGCCTCTGCCATCCAGAATGCATGATCCGCCCTCAGCAGCATTTATTAGGAACTATAAGTGTGAAACATGCGTGTGTGTTTGCGTGCGTGCATGAGTGAGTGCAAGCAAGAGAACGTGTGTGTGTGTGTGTGTGCGTGCGTGCGTGTAAGTGCATGCGAGTGTGTTTGTGTGTGTACATGCGTAAGTGTGTGCGTGCGTGCAAGCAAGGGAACATGTGTGTGTGTGCGTGCGTGACTGCGTGTGTGCAATGTGTGCGTGTGCGTGCATGAGTGAGCGCAAGCAAGGAAATGTGTGTGTGTGTGTGTCCGTGACTGCGTGCGTGTGTGTGTGCGTGTGTGCATGTGTGTGTGTGTGTGTGAGTGCAAGCAAGGGAACATGTGTGTGTGTCCTTGACTGCGTGCATGTGTGTGTGTGTGTGTGTGTGAGTGTGTGCGTGTGTGTGTGCAAGCAAGGGTGCGTGCGGCGTGCGTGTGTGTGTGTGCGCGTGTGTGTGTGTGTGTGCGTGTGTGTGTGTGTGTGTGTGTGTGTGTGTGTGTGCGCGTATATCAGTACATGGATGCTTGACTTGACTTGACTCCTCCTTGAGCATGAAACAGGGGCTTGTGTTTCTCTTCCATGTACAACTTCTCTATATGGTTCTTCACACACACACACACACACACACACACACACACACACAAAGAGGAAATGATGGAGAGACATGGCTATGAGTTATTAATTCTCCCTGAATGTACGAGCAGGAGCAGAAGCATTGAGATTCAGCTCTCATTCGGCTGCGCTGGTCCAGACGACTGTCAGTGACTAACAGGATGCAGCGATCACGCTATCGATTCAGCGGGAGCAGAGCGTCCACCCTGAGCCGGTGACATGTTTACAAAACGCTTAAGGAAGCCAATGGAACGTGACGCCATATGCATAACAAACAGAAGTGATCATTAAAGTGAAATATCAAAGCCTTTCTGCAAATGGATTGCGATGTTTTTTTAGTGAAGTGCAATTATCGTAGTAGCTTTTTTTTTTTAAATTAAAAAAATAAGGAAAAACCTGTGCACGCTATTCAGCACAGTTGCCTCCATTAGATCATCGTGTTGCACCGTAAGTGACCCAAAAAGCCACCTGTGCTTGAGCATAATGTGATTCTTTCTGAGTCAATGAAGCACCTTCCTCCCTCTAATTTAATCAATTAATTACCGTTTGCCGGTAGCGGATAAAAACACGACATTCCTGTTTACAGAAATCCTCTGTGTGCTTTAAGACGTGTTTTGTGAGACAGTTCTCGAAGACGATGGAATTTGTTCCCGTTCTGAATGAAATATCAGCGCACGTAATATGCAATTCATTTAAAAGATAAGGCGCGGTTGAAGTTGAAGGGGATATAAGACCATCGTCTTTAACATCCCCTGTCGACTGTTTTTTTCCTCTTTTTTATCTGTTCCTTCATCCTAACGGTATTAACGTTGAAGACAAATAGAGGAGAGACGGTGCAGATACAGGCTGTAATGGTTTGTAAACTCATCTCCTTTCCACTTTGAGGGAAAAAGAAATGAAAAAAAGAGCTTTTCTCCAGCAGGATGCCGCTATTATATATGTAAAAGGAAAAAAAAAACGGGTAACACAATGCATTCCTCTATCACAATTCATCAGGTTCAACAGCTTTTCTCATTCACGTCACCTTGGGTCCTGATGCTGCTGGTGATGCTGCAGGAGGCCTCCTGTAATGCGTCTACCCCCGGATATAAAGGGTGGAGGCACGACTGGTGAAGGACACTGTTAAAAATAAAATAGCAAAACTTTAAAAAAAAAACATCAGAGACATGAACATAAGGAAATAATAAGCCAGGTCAGCTTGTCTTATTGATGCACTTCTGACAGCTAATATATATACATACATATTTAGCCCAAAATTGTTCATACTCGTGTCAAATACAAGGGTTTTCTTTATTTTCACACTTACAAATTAGTATTTCACTTCATTTTTTTCCTTAAATAGGACACAAAAGAAAGTTTGAAGCCATAATTGATTTGTGTTTCGTTAGAATGTGTAAATAAACGGAGTGAAAACCAAAAATCACATCAACAAATGACTGATATAGAAAGCTCCTGCAGGGCATGCTGGGAAATCTGTATTTATATATGTATACACTTTATAGTGGAAAGACTTTCTTTTGTGTTCTATTTAGGTAAAAACTGAAGTGAAAAATTCAAGAAATCCCATGTATTTGACAGGGGGGTGAATAATTTTGGGCCGACGTCCATGATGAGTCATGGTCTGTTTTCATCAGAATCCACAGGAATCAGTGAAAATACTCAGGGAAGTAGCAGAGCAGTCATTTGTTCAAGGTGAATGGCTTTTTTTTAAGTTGCGTAATAGGACTTCAACATTCACAGACTGTTGACTGACTCCGAAATGAACTTCTTTTCTTCCCTTTTCAGCCCGTTATAAAGACTCATCGAGTGCTCTGTGAGGGCCGAGGGAATAACTCTTTTATATTGTTCAGTATTTCCAGGTTATTATTTTTTTTTTCTTTTTGGTTTTTTTTAAAAACTTTAATTAGAAAGTGGCTAGAGGGATTTTTTTTCTTTTATTATAACTATAACCATCTGAGATCAGGCAATCTATCTCTATAGTTTTATTTGATTAAGAAAAATTAAACTTTACCTGCAAGGTCTCTTTGAATCATTAATGCATCTGTGGACTGGGAGCACTTTGCAAATTTCAGAAGCTCAAGCACACTCATTTACAGTGAACCTAATGCAAGATAATGCAAGATAAAAAGTTGGGAACCAACTGCGTTACAACACACAAACAGGCATGCAAATATGCAGGAATATGCATAAATGTGACCAACGGCATGTCTAAGAGGTTGTTTAGGAATGAGAGCAGTGTTGTGCAGTGTAATCCTCTAAACTATTGCTGCTGCAAAGTCAGCTTTTCAACCTTTTTCCATGGTGCTGTCTCGTCTCGCTGCTGAATTATCAGCCGATTGTTAATGTCACCCCCCACAAGGAAAAGAAAAAAGCTCCCAACAGAGAACAGGGACACACTAATGCAGTGGTCCCCAAACTATGGCCCACCTCCACATTTGGTCCAGCTCCTAAACAATACCAGTATACCGTATTTTCACTACTATAAGGTGCATATAAAAGTCTTATATTCTCATGGATTGTAGATAAAATAACGGGGATGTGCGTTATGCAGAACATCGTTGTTTTAACAACCTGAAAATGGTAAAGAGACACGCTGATAAAGCACAGTTTAAACTGAAGGAAATCAGCTACACAGCTGAGTTTAAGACATAAGACAGGTGGTACGAGTTGGAGGAAAGACTGGATCAGTGGATCACAGAGCAGGGACTGGATCAGTGGATCACAGAGCAGAGACTGAATCAGTGGATCACAGAGAAAAGACTGGATCAGTGGATCACAGAGCAAAGACTGGATCAGTGGATCACAGAGCAGAGACTGGATCATTGGATCACAGAGCAAAGACTGGATCAGTGGATCACAGAGCAAAGACTTGATCAGTGGATCACAGAGTAAAGAACGAGTGAAGTGAAGCTGGCATGTTTGATGGAGATTTAGCTGCTGTTGGAATCAGAAACAGAGGATGAGGACTTTGATGGTTTGATTGATGACATTACCCCGCTCTATTTTTAAATACACACACTTGTGTGCTTGTTTTATCTGTGTGTTATATCATGCCCACCATGATTAAAAAATGATAGTACTTTGTAATCAATACTTAAATAAAGCACAACCAAACTCAGTTTAGCTCACGCTCTATCTGTGTATATATCTACAGTATTTCTGTATATAAACCCTATAGTTAGGTGCCTTATGTGTGTGTTAAATACAGTAATGAATTATTTGGTTATTATTTATTTTCTGACTTTTGTTCTGTGAAGAACCCAGAGAGGTTTATTTGATTGTGGCTTTCTGCAAAACAATACACTTTTACATTTATCACTCCTGCAATCGTCACACTTTTTCTTTTACAAACTGACCCGGCCCCTCATCAGAGATGTGGCCCTCACAGGAAAAAGTAGACAAGAACGCCACCGAATGTGAAGAGTGTGACCTAGTGTGTGGAATAAAATTGCCTAATTTTACAGCGATTCTTTAAAAAGTCTTTTGTGAGGAGTTACTCAGACACTGTTGAAGTCAACTCTTCAGTCAGTTCACTCTCCTTTAATGAGGCTGAACGCAAGCAAGAGCCAGGCCTCTGTGTGCTGTTAACAAGGAACTCAAGTCATTAACAAGTGTTTTTCTTTTAGGGCAAAGTCAGGCAAAGTTGGTTGGAAGTTCAACGTTGTGTCCTGCTCAATATGCGTTGGACATTCCCCCTACCGTAAAGCATCAAATCAATAGGACTTCTTCAAAGCAGAAGTTTACACTTGACCCTGAAACCGAAGCTGCCAGTCATGTTATTATTTATCCCTGTGCTTTTTGTACGTACCATATGAAAGTGTCTCCTGTATAGGAAAAAAAAGACTGATTTGCATTGCACACATGTTCTAAAATCAACCCGAAGAAAGCATTTAACTTACAAGCTCAAACCATCATTCCTCTTGTTTTTATCACTATCCCTGCTATGGATCGCCTGATTCTGAGTCCGCAACATCAGAAAATCATTCCTAAATAAATTAAAGGCAACACTAACTCCATAAATGCCGTTAATGCATGACTTGTGAATTATAATTAGCTAATAATACTGCATAACTCTATATATATATAATATAACTATAGTATCTATAATGCTTTATAACAATAACAATTACAGCATAAAACATTGCACTAAGTACACCTGTGAGAAGGTGATGCCCCCTCGGGAGCGAGTTGTCGACCAGAGCAAGTGGTAAACGGGGGTTGTCGGCGGGGGTTGTCGACGGGGATTGTCAACGGGAGCGGGTTGTCGGCGGGAGCAGGTTGTCGGCAGGAGCGGGTTGTAGACGAGAGCGAGTGGAATTTGGTGATTTGAGTAAAGTAGTGAAAGTCCTGAGACAGATATATTCCATTACATGACATTTATAAGTCAATATCAGTGGCTATAGCCCCTTTTAGAAATATATATATTTAATGCCCTTGATTGATGAGGTTGCAATGTCGCTTAAAACGTTGAACGCCGCCGACTTTCATGGTGGACCAAAGCAGCCCGTGGCGCCCCGGGTCTGACTCTACTTAGTAAAACACGGTTGGTTAACGGAGCTGGCGGGTTTCTGGGTCGGGGTTCAGGGTGGTTGGTTAACACATAGATTTGCAGGTTGGCCGGTTTTGGCCGTGCAGCCTCTGTGGAGAGGGACCAAACATGACGCTGTGGGTATTTTTGTGTTATTATTAGACGTATAATAATGAGGAGGGGGAAAAAGACCTCACCTGGAATTGTCTCTAGATACAAGACTTCTAACCTCTGCAAACATGACGTCCAATCAAGTCAATTGCTGTGAAACCAAGTGAATGAATATTACATACAGTATATAGAGAACAGAACCACCGTGCTCTGCATTAATGTAAGATACACTATACAGGAAATAAAGTACACGTCACAAGCGTCACAACAGGAAATTAAGTGCAATTAATAGCAGTAATTATGGCTTCCATTCAGGCGAGGCCAGTTCCAGCAGTGCTGGTGTTGTTCATTCTGGGTCAAACATTCAGGCGTCATTAAAGTCCTTTGTTGCAACTATGCTGCAGCGAGTCCAAAGATCTGTTATTAAAAGAACAAAAGAAATCATGTTTAAATTAATAAAAAAAAATGGAGATATGCTTCTAAATTAGATACGTACTTAAAAATTTAAGCTCCTTTTTGTCAATTATAAATGCATGGTAGTTTAGACCTATATATTTACTGTAGATAGAATCGATTAATGGACCATATTTATTATTAGTGTTGTTGGGTTTTATTCATTTATTTGCTGTTTATTGAAGATTATACATTGGCATTATCAAAGGTAAATGTCCTTTTGTTAGTGAGGAGTGTTGCATGAATAACATTTGACACACTATCATTTGTCTATAAAATTGCTATAAGTACCTCTGCATAACACTGTATCGTTATTATTGTATAGGAGAATTAAAAAAAAGTTGCGTCCCCTTATGGAAGAAGAAAACATCTCGCCCCCCTGCACGACCATAAATAGAATCATTTGTTATAAATTGTAAAGTACCTCTGCATAACACTGTATTCTTATTAAATTATAAGAGAATAAAAAAGAAAGAAATATGGACCAACTTACAACAAAGAATAGCTTTATTAACTAACAGAAAAGATTTAAAGTGCATCTGAAATTAATAAATAAAGTTAAATCCTTAATTAAACATTATTTGACTGACCATGTCAAACCATATGATACTGAAAAATAAAACTACATAAATGGTCTTATCAGTGATTGTGGTGTAATGTCTTTAATTTCTTTGTCTCCAACATTTCAGACTCAGTAACACACCGATCTTTCACAGTGAACCAAGCGCTACAGACGCTTCGTCATATTTCCTCGTCTTAGCTTTGGGAGACTTTCGTTTGTCTCTTTATCTCCGTCTCTCTCCGCCTGTCTTCTCATCCCTGTTAAATATGTTTTCATGGTGTCACTTGGTGTCTACACTTCATACTCATACTCTGTGCTGTATGCTCCCTGCTCACACTCTGCTGCCCCCTAATGTAGTGGAGGTGCAATTGCACTTTATTTTAGGACAGTAAAAAAAAAAATGTAATTATAGAAATTAAATTAAAAAAACCTTCGTGCCCCCCAGGGGGGCGTGCCCCACTATTTGAGAACCACTGCACTATACCGTAGCTCATCAGGCACATTACAGAGACCTGATTTCACAACGCATTGTGTGTTTTTTTTTTTTGGAATCTTTCACCTGACACGGACCCTTTTTTTTTTTTCTGCGGGGCAGACGTACAACAAGTCTCACTGTGAACCATCTGCTCATTCTAAATCTTTGGTTGCCTTTGAGTAGGAGGGCAGAAAGTCACACTCGATTCCACGGGGGAACGGCAGCAGACACGGAGCAGAACAAAGACTGATCAGACACACACACGCCCCTTCACACATGGAACCTGCTCATCTTTTTTTTTTGAGGTTTTCCGCACATCTGGTCTCCTCACATCTCCTGTAAGGATAGATTCGATGCTCCGGTATGACATGACACTTCTGGATAGATGAGCTTTTCGTACCCACCGCGGGGGGGGGGGGGGGGGGGGGAGGCGGCCGTGATGGAGGACGGCAGCCGGCCGAGAAAATAAGGACACGGCGGGAGGGGCATTAGGATGGAGATGAAGTCAGGCCACATGCATGATGGATTTTCAAAGCTTGTTTCGCACACGGAAGCTTGAGCAATGCCGCTATTTATTTTTCCTCAAAGCAGCTTCGCTTTTGACAAACATACTTTTATATGTGGCATTTCTGCTCTTTGTAATTATTTTAATGTTACTACAATACTTGTTTACTTAAATGCACCATTACTCTGAAACAACGCTGTGTTCCATCCGATCGGTTCATGTTGATGTGAAGTTGAGTTGTGTGTTTTTTTGCTGGATGATTGCCCCCCTGTGGTTTATAATGAAGGGAATAAAACAGGCTATGGCTTCATGGCTTTTTTTTTAACCATAGGCAAATTGTTGCTGTTTTTTTTCTGTCACTGAAATATTTCTCGTTAAAATGCATTTTTTGGAGCTATGATATAGTTATGGAGGTTATGGAGATGCACATGAGAACACGTTCGGCCACTAATCAGAGCAGACTTGACTTCCTGAGTAAATAATTAAGTGGAGGAGCCAGACCACAGACTGCTGTGTGGTGGTAGTTTGCAGGTGGACGTGCGCGTCCTGTGGGACCGTCGACACGCCGAGTCCTGGCAGATAAAGCACCACTCATGTGCGGAATAATTAATTGGATGTTGTGTGGCCGCCTCGCGCTAGTGCTGCAGAATATCCCCGGTTTCTCTGCATTCCCCCAGTAGGAAACGAAGGGGAGAAGCCACCAGGACGCACGGCATATGCTCGCGTTGCGGAGCCCTTATCTAAAATGGATCTGGCCATAATGGGGAGGAAAATAGCATTTATCTCGGCGGCTGAGGCCGTGATGCAGGGGGCACGCCGGAGTCTGTTTGATGTGTCGCGAAGAATAAAAAAGGAATATTACTCGGGCAGATTAAGCCAGTGTTTCTCACGAACCCATTTACAGTAACCGCCTTAGGTTGAATGAAGGGATCAGAGAATAAAGCTGCGGAGACGGAGCGGCTGCTGCAGCGAGGGAATATGCACGCATGCATACACATATATACACACACGTTTTCACTAAACATTCGTTCAGTAACCTTGAACTCGCCAGCGTTAATTAACAGGAAGAATAGCATGTTCTGGCTGAACTGGATTTGTCATTTCTGCAAAAAGGTTAATTGTTAAGTCAGAGTTTTTAATGCACGATATGTCATTTTGTCCCATTCTCACTGCACGGGATCATGGGAAATGCTACTATTATTAGCTTCCCTGAGGTAATGGGGCCTTTGGTGTAAAATGTTTTGTATTTTTTTTTATGTCTTCAAAAATGCCATGAATGTAATTTCAGTCCCCGTTTGCTCTAGTTCTTTTGATTCTGAATTCACCAGCTTTTACCTACACCTGAAGAATAGGAAGCCTCAGGAATCAGGAAGACATTTCGGAATTCTTTTGAAAACGGTCCAAGAACGGCCTTGGAAAAACAGCGTAAATGCCATGTAACGTTCCAGATGGAGCAGAAGCGGAAGGATGCCGCGTACTTGACATCGAACCCGTCACGGAGCATACGGAACTGCTTTTGTAGTTGGTTCAAGTATATTAGGAAAACGCAGGGATAATTCCGGAGAGCAAGGTGCACATAAAAAGACGGAGGAAGATCACTCCACAGGTTGGGTAAACTAAAAATGAGCAAATACCGATGTCATAGTCAGCTACATGAAGCCGTGCATGAGGCTTCTAAACGTTACAGACCCATCACCTTATTGTAGTTCGTCTGTTCAATTGCTCGTGTTGGAGGACGTGGTTTATAAAAGCCTCGATCGCCGTTTGTTGGCGCCATGAATGTCTGTCAAATGTGTTTTGTATGTAGCTAATGCTGCCTTCAAGTGGCATGGGAAAGTTGAATCTTTTGTGGAAATTAAGGGTGTCTTTTGTTCAAGGGCTTTTGTTGTCATAGTAAAACCAAACATGGAAGACCCACAATGGTATATTTATGGTGATTACCATATTTATGGTATTTATGGTGATTACCACAGGACCTGAAGGCACCATTAAAGCAACACTACTACCGATACTACTACTACCGAAAAAAAAGTTGACCACTAAATTACTTAAAACACTTTATGAGGCTGCATTGGAAAAGTAAATTACCCTCGACCGCCATGTTGGATCATGTTATTATCACATCACATGGGACACCATATCCTTTATTAAAAAAAGTCCTGTCAAAACCAGACGTGGGTTGGTTCTATTACAAAGTCGTCCTGTTCTGATCACACCTGTACCCAATTTAGAGAATCTCTGCTTGTACCAAAACTGTCAACTCTTCCCTCGTCTTACCTCCTTTTTTTCTGTAAAAGTTTAGTATTTTAACTATTCTCACTAGTAAAATATTCTCTCTTTAATCCTCTGTGCCTATCTGTTAGATGAGCATGCTTACTAATAATTATTGTATTTTCAAATTTGTGTTACAAGACAATAATTGTTGTCAAATTTGTGTTTAAATTCTACTGAATTAATTTCATTTGAGTGTCTATATATATATATATATATATATACATATATAAGTTTGATGTTATGATATTTGGTACCTGGATTTTTCTTCTCCAACTGGACCTTCAGTTGATGTAGGATCAGGTCATAGTAACTAGTTTCTTGGTTGCTTAAAAGTGGTCAGTTATTTATTTTTTATCAAAGGATGGGTCCACTTTTTATCGATCCCTGTATCTCCTGAGACCCACCCCCCCCTCAACTCCTCTCCACTAAATGATGGAGGGTAAAGTGAATTTTAAAGTACAGCCGATACGATGACGATTCGACCGCTCGTGCTCCACAAACCAGGCGCGTGATCTTCCAGAGTTGCAGTCTTTTATGTGAGAAACCCTATATACCTTCATGTGCATGTGTAAAACAAAAAAATCTTTAACTTTGAACTATATTCACCTAATTTGTTGAACTTTTCAGAGACACAGAGGAGAGGCTGCAACCGATAACTTAACACACAAGCGCCTTTATTAATCCTTCTACGGTATTTTGAAGCAAAGGGAACATGGCCTCTTGATCCAAACTGTGCTGTACTGGTCCTGCATGTGAGCGTGTTTGCAGCCCAGCAGGGTCAACGTCCCACAGCGCACGGCATTCTGTCTCTGCACAAAAATATGATATTCGCAGCATGAGTGTGTTTGCAAAAAAAAAGCAAACAAAAAAATAAGATAAAACATTTCCTGCTTTGCCGTGACCCTGCTGTAAATATACAGAACCTTCCGGCCTCAGGGTTCAGCGCGTAGCCGTCCATCTTTTCCTTCTGATTAGGGGCAGTACACGATGTCTGACGTGTGCAGCGTTTTTTTTTGTTTTCCTCAGTAACCTATCGAGTGTTTTATGAACCCAAACAAAGTCAATCACCGTGCCCTCGGGGGGATCTCTTTGTCTCTCTGGCTGTCTCTCTCAGGTTAAAAGGACAAAGAAAACCTCTTTAGTGCGTCTATACAGAAGCCCGAGCCAGGCTCAGGAGATAATCAATACGCCATGTTGATCCAACCCACTTTACCAAATGAGTGTTCTCCTCTAGCTGGACGTTGTAATTAAATTAGTGTAGTTAAAAGCTTAAAGAGATGTATTCTAAATTGGTGTTCTGCAGAGCCGTTTCTTTTTTTTTTTTTTTACTTCTGTCTCATCTTATGTGTAGTTTTTTAATTGATGTGTCTTTCTTCATAAAAAAAAAATCAAGGTCTTTACAAGGTTATTCTGGTTAAGAAGGTAATGGAATAGTGTAACTTGTGTATTTCCGTATGGTACCATCTAAGTAAGTCGTTTTTCTGAATAAAAAATTGAAAAGCTGTATGAGTGAATATTTGGGCACTTTACTGTATTTTCACGACCATATAGTCAACGTACTAAAAGGCTCAGTCTCAGTTCTGTGTGTCATTACTGTATTTAACACACACATAAGGAACCTAACTATAGGGTTTATATACAGAAACAGATATAAACACACATAGTACAAATAAATTACAAAGTACTAACATTTTTTAATCATCACATTGTAAAACACACAGATAAAACAAGCACACAAGTGTGTGTGTTTAAAAATAGAGCGGGGTAATGTCATCAATCAAACCATCAAAATCCTCATCCTCTGTTTCTGATTCCAACAGCAGCTAAATCTCCATCAAACATGCCAGCTTCACTTTCTTCACCATCAGAGTCACTTTCCTCTAAATGATGCGTTATAATCCGCTGGAAGTTGCTGCGCTACCGTAGTCCTGGTCTGGATGGAGAAATGGCACCGAAACGAAAGCACCAAGACGGAAATGTTCAATTTTCATTTCTTCTGCTGCTTTACTGCTTTTAGTCTAATGGTGACCATCAGAACGCTTCTCCCACTCATTCTTTGCTAGGTGATCTACTGATCCATTCTTTGCTCTGTGATCCACTGATCCAGCCTTTGCTCTGTGATCCACTGATCCAGCCTTTGCTCTGTGATCCACTGATCCAGTCTCTGCTCTGTGATCCACTGATCCAGTCTCTGCTCTGTGATCCACTGATCCAGTCTCTGCTCTGTGATCCACTGATCCAGTCTTTGCTGTGTGATCCACTGATCCAGTCTCTGCTCTGTGATCCACTGATCCAGTCTCTGCTCTGTGATCCACTGATTCAGTCTCTGCTCTGTGATCCACTGATCCAGTCTTTGCTCCGTGATCCAATGATCCAGTCTTTGCTCCGTGATCCACTGATCCAGTCTTTGCTCTGTGATCCACTGATCCAGTCTTTGCTCCGTGATCCACTGATCCAGTCTTTGCTCTGTGATCCACTGATCCAGTCTTTCCTCCAACTCGTACCACCTGTCTTATGTCTTAAACTCAGCTGTGTAGCTGATTTCCTTCAGTTTAAACTGTGCTTTATCAGCGTGTCTCTTTACCATTTTCAGGTTGTTAAAACAACGATGTTCTGCATAACGCACATCCCTGTTATTTTATCTACAATCCATGCCCACACTTCCCCTACATACATACATAGCACCATACATTTTGAAGAACATATAAGACTTTAATGTGCACCTATAGTCGTGAAAATACGGTAAATGTGAGATTAACCTGATCCCTGTCAGCATAGCGGGGCTGAACCTCGGAGCACTTGTTTTTTAAAAGCCTGTTTAATTATACCTTCTGGTGGTTTATTTATTCATCGATAAGGGACATCCAGACTACTGTACATGTGCCAGCGGTAGCCAGATGGCTAATTTTTGAAACTGCCGTCCCTTTGGATGGGGTTTAGGGCCGTGCTCGACCTTGAGGCCACCGCCGCCCACACGGGGGGGTTAGGAGGTTTTCATGCCTTGCGTCACTCAATTTGCAATAGAGGCCATGGATCGCGGGGGAGCAGGACCTCATTATGCTGGCTCACAGGACGAGACGATCAACAGCAAATGATAAAAGCATGCATGACCGGAGCAGGAAAACTTATGATAAAGTGAAGCATGGAGTAGAGAAGGATGCAGTTTTACCATGTTCCTGTCTTTTATTTACCTGTGAATGGGTGAATGGAGACCTACCTCCTAACCTTTACGGTCCTCTGACTCACACTGCTCTGACATTTATGTTGAGGATTTTGCTGACATGCTTTGGGATTTATAAGCATCTGTACGTTTGTTTTATTAGTAGAGCTGACAGCCGTCCAAAAATAATAATCTCTCAATAGATTTATAAGAATTAATCATCTTTTTTTCCCCCTCTTCCTCTTCTTCTTCCTTTGAACCGTATTATATAAATATATGGTGATATTATCAGGTATTTAAATATGAAATTCTAGATAGAGATTCTCTCTTGAGAGAATTTTAAATGGTTTCTGTTCCAAAAAAAATAGCTTTGTAGGCGAGACTTCCCTTTTACACTCAAATAAATGATAGCTAACAACAATAAGTGTGTCTTGTTGAATTTTATTAAGGTAACAATAGTCAAGTCGAGTCTGTTTTACTTGCAGAGCCCAAAATCACAGATTGTACAATAGCAACAAAACTTCCTCTGTTAATACAACAATTGCAATACACAATAAACAGTTTTCCAATAATCAATAATTACTAATGCAGTTTTTCTATCCGCAGCTGGGTCTTTATTCTTGAACAGCGTGTCCATGGTGTGGGAATACTTTGGTTTTCACAAAAAAAGCACCAGCAAACTTGTTGCAGCACGTAAAAAATAAATAAATAAATAGTAATGATAATAAAAAATACCACAAATCAATATGTGATTGTGACTTGCACTCATTCATCCTTGAAGCCAGAAAAAAGTCGATACGTTGGTTTTCTCTGCAAATAATCTGCGAGCAAAAGGTGTGGTGTGTTATTCTCACTGTGTAGGGTGATCTCTGTTGTAATATTAAAATGGTTTTTTGTATTGTCCAATTTTGAAAAGTGCATTTTTCTGTTTTTGTTTGATTTTACAAAATATATTCAAAGCAGTAAAGACTAATTTTACATTTTCAGTTGTGTGGATATGATTAAATGTGGTGCATGGTGTTTACAAAGAGCTTGTCTATGTTTAACCCTCATGTTGTCTACGGGTCAAATTCACCCAACACTGCAATAAAAAAAAAAAATCCCCTAAACAATATTTTTGAACTTTAAATTTTATGACTTTTCCTAGATTGGCTCCAACAGTGGAAAAAGTGAAATTTCGTTTAGAGGGTTTTTTGGGGTTTTAATGCAGTGGTGGGTCATTTTGACCCGAAGACAACAATTTTGACCTAAATGCACTACGGCACAACCATATATGTTTCTGTAACAAGCAGTTAAATAAAAATGTCCTGCATCTTTTAATTTAATTCTAACACATAGGCCCAGCTCATGTCAATTCAAGTCTTTTTTATCTGTAAAACCCAAACCCAAAAAATCACAGATTTGACCAATGGTCATATTGAAGTCATTTATTATGTTTTGTTGGGGAAAAAAAGGATAAAATAAACAAATAAATTCATCTTAAATCTAACAACTATATTTAAATTACATTATTTTTTTTTAACTGTTCAGCCCTTATAATTAACGAGGTAATTATCAATTAATTAATTAAGGAACCATAATGGTTATTGATAATGAATAATAAAAAAAAGTTACTAGGTAGGGACTGTTGAATACATTCTCATTTAAATTATAAATAAATACCTGAACATATTTGTATTGACCACCCAGATTAAATGTGTCTGCCCCTTTAACTGATCATTACATAACCATAGCTACAATGCTAAATATCCACAGACAGTGCTAATTGAACAGAAAGCTATGAATATGTATATACAGGACAGGTGTGTGGGGCATTATGGGATGGTGAGTGTCAGAAACGATGGCGTTGTATTCCAACTGTCTGCAACCCCTGCATTAAAAAAGTAGGACGAGATTTCTGACTGTCCCGCTCAGACTGAGGCTCAACAGAACCTCCTCTGAGATTTCTCTGCAGACAAACTACTTCGATAAAAGGCCTCAGGTGACCTCGGGGGGTCAGGTGAATGGACACAAGCTTTACCAACAAACAGATCGTGTTTACAACAAGAAAAAAACCCGACTGGGGTCGTGAAAAGGCTCTTTGAAAGGTCACGCAGACTTTTAGATGGAGAAAGGCTGAGTAACCTCTGAGAAACGCTGTCAA
Source organism: Eupleurogrammus muticus (assembly GCA_036785175.1). Lineage (NCBI taxonomy): Eukaryota > Metazoa > Chordata > Actinopteri > Scombriformes > Trichiuridae > Eupleurogrammus > Eupleurogrammus muticus. The sequence goes on along the minus strand of JAYKQN010000009.1, from coordinate 516,068 downwards.
CTGTGAGACACTGAAACACACACACACACTTGATCACACACCAACAAGGGTGGTCTAAAGACACAGTGAAGGTCATGGCTGCATATTTTAATCATGTAAACTATATGTTATCTACTTAAAGCTGATTCTAACCCCAGACTTGAAGAGACACAATGTTCTTAGATCGTACAAAATGGTTTACGCTCACAAATAATGATAATAGTTAAGTTAACAGGTTGCCTTAGGTTCAAGAGGTAGGGAAATGTGAAACACCCATTTCAGGACACTTATTTTATCTGAATAGTTTTGCATCAATATAAAAACGTTTAATGTCTTTATATACTCAAACTTGACAAACAGACAAGCTATGCAGGTGCAAGATATGACCTCCAGGTGGCACACCTGCATCCTTTTACAACAATATTACCAAACAACAGTAAATTCTAAGCCACATAAAAACATTCATTTTGGATCATTACCAAAATTTAATCTATTGTTCATGGTACCATTCCTAACATTTGCTGAACGTTTGATGAGAATCTGGCAAACAGACAGACAAACATGACCTAACTATGCCTGTGTTTTACTGTCACTCTTTCTCTTCAAAAAACAACCAAAAAAAATTATATTCATTACGAGGTCAATGTGAAACCATCCCATGTCATGCCCAAAAATCTGGACTGAAAAAAAACAAACTGTTTATCAGAAATTATTTTGTAATTTCATTGAGAAAAGCCTGTAGCCAAACCAAGTTGTGCTGTTCTATGTCGCGATGGGTCGAGCTGGTTCCGTCCATTCATAAATACTCATAAGCTTCCATCAGACTAGCACGAGTGTGTGTGTGTGTGTGTGTGTGTGTGTGTGTGTGTGTCTCTGCAGTAAACTTATAGGCCTAAAGCAGTGCCATTATAAATACTATAATTGTTATAAGTACTTCTGCATAACACTGTATCCTTATTAATGCATAAGAAAATGAAAAAGAAAGAAATATGGACGAACTTACAACAAAGAATAGCTTTATTAACTAACAGAGAAGATTTAAAGTGCATCTGAAATAAAAAAAATATTAAATCCTTAATTAAACTATAAACAACCATGTGATACTGAAAAATAAAACTACATAAAATCATCTTATCAGCATGATTGTGGTGTAATGTCTTTAATGTCTTTGTCTCCAACATTTCAGACTCAGTAACACACCGGTCTTTCACAGTGAACCAAGCGCTACAGACGCTTCGTCATATTTCCTCGTCTTAGCTTTGGGAGACTTTCGTTTGTCTCTTCATCTGTCTTCTCATCCCTGTTAAATATGTTTTCATGGTGTCACTTGGTGTCTACACTTCATACTCATACTCTGTGCTGTATGCTCCCTGTGAACACTCTGCCAATGAGAGCGCCACTGCCTCCTAATGTAGTGGAGGTGCAATTGCACTTTATTCTATGACAGTAAATAAAAATGTAAATTAAAAAAAAAGCATGTTCCCCCAGTTCAAACGCACCCCAATATTCAACATTGGGTGAACGTATGAATACAACCCTTTAATGTGACTGTGACTCTTAACCAAACAAGTCTTTTAGGAAGAAAAAAAATAAAAACCTCTCCTCGTAGGCCGTGCAGGTGTCGAGCTTTCAAACCGTTGTCACTGTCGCCCTGTTTGTATTCTGTTCTGATATCGAGCTGGCGTTGTGCCTGGAAGCAGAACACACACAAAGCAATGAGCTATTAGGGGAATATTGATCTTCTCGGAAGGCTGTGCCACAGAAGTCGTACGGATGATTCAGAAGCCACAGCGTGTGGCCAGAGCAGTTTATTATGTTACTGAGGCGGGAGGACACGGCGATACAGTTGTCATTTGTCACTCGGCTGGATTATAATGGAACGCCGGAATAGGAAAACACTTGCCTTCTGTTAGAATGCACAGAGTGAAGGTTTTAATGGGAAATGAGAAAGGAGCCGGTGCTGAGGGAGACCATACGTTAATATAAAATGAGATTGAGGTGCTGTGATAACAGTTTATCTTTAAAGTTGAAATGGAACAAAACACATAAACATGGTGCATTTTTTTCCATTTCTGTATCAGGTGCTATTGCAATAGACTCTCTGGATTCCCCAAATGCATGTTTGGCTGCCAGTCAATTCAATCAGAGGATTATCCATAGTTAATCACAAAAAAATGCAAAATGTACCTTAAAGGGACATTTTATTGATCTCATGAACATTGAAGTGGGAACAAATGCTTTGTCTTTTATTATTATTATCTTAAACCTTGCAACTGCATTTAGTATTAAACAAAAATGCTCAGAAAAGATGGAAGATACAAGCCCAACAAGCTGTTAAATTCCAGGCTGCTCAGGCCTATGACAGAACAAAGTACAACGCAGCGACTCCAGATTATATCGATATAGGAACGTTTAGGATGAGAGGAGGTCATTTCTCTTGTAAAGAATGGGGGCCATGCAGGGGGGGGGTTCAGATTCTGTTATGTTCTAAAGCACATAATAAGCACCAAACACTCGAGAGGAAACAAACTGTGGAGAAAGTCTCTTGTGATTTAATTTTTATTTGCATGAGAGACGAGAAAGTGGTGTAATACGGCTGCAACTACGAAGAACAGCCATACGAATATGTGTAAATGTTTTTTATTTAACCTTCCTCCCATGCGTCCCACTGTTTAAATGATCAGCGGCGTTTAAAGCAGTTGTTGTTAACCAGTCATTCTCATGTTAACTTGGACAGCCCTCACAGAAACTCATTTATCCGTGTGTCTGAGCATCCAGCCCGGTTTTCTCCCCCCCCCCCCAACCCCCCAACCTTAAAGCCTTTCAGGCAGCTCATTCTGACAAATGGTGCTTTTCAATGGTTCCACTCGAACTGATTTCATGCTGCATTTCTGTTTGGAAAAGCCACATCAAGGAAATTTGGGAAATAGTCCGAAAGAAACTCTGTGAGTGTTTGGGTGGTGAAATCCATGCAAACCGCAGTGATCTGCTTATGTCACACACACACACACACACACACACACACACACACACACACACACACACACACACACACACACACTCCATTCATTAACACAGTTGCAGCTGTGCCTGGAAAATCTGCGTGGGGAGATTAATGGGGATTTGACGCAATAGGACTATTTGTGCCTAACGTGATTATTATCAACTGTGATTGCGTTAATCGCTGATGAAATAATGGACAATTAACTGCAATTCGTTTGAATCTGAGTTAAAAAGGAAAAAAGAAAAAGCTCATGTTTAGCTTTGAGACGTCGGTTGTGGTCGAAGAAACAGTTCCGTACGAAATCACTCGGTCATGAAAGCATTTGGGTTGCAGAGAAAATACTGGAGATGAAACGCGAGTTTGAAGCGAGCACCCGTCACCGGTTGCGTGTTGTGTTAAATCCTTTATTTCAGAGACATTTCAGACTCGGTGTGCGTTAAGTTAAAGAGACAAACAGTTTATATTAACGCAGACGTGGTAACGCTAGTTGATGCACAGCGTGTAGTCCTTGTTTGTGTCAGTGTAATCCTCTGTCGCTGCCCCGCAGCCAGAACAGGATAAACAAGTGGAAAAGGAAAGGGCATATGTTCATATTACACACTTCTTTACATCGAATAAAATGGTTTCATGATAATAATATCTGTGGTATAGGGAGTTTTAAACATCATATTGACCACCTTCCTCTTTGCATTTGACTTATTTGCAGTTACTGAGAAATAACACTATCTACAACATGTGCATATCTGTGATTCATTTAGTTATAAGTGGATGCACAAGTGATCAAAAGCAGATGTCAAAGATCAACATGAATGAACAGAAGCTTCAAATGTGTGTGTCAAAGTCAATTTTATTGTCAATTTCTTCACATGTACTTGACATACAAATGCATCGAAATTTCGTTTCTCACTATCCTATGCGTTTTACATGTACAACAACATTAAAGTGCAGGTGCACAAGACGAGACAATCCTAAACTAATGGTAAAGTGCTAAACTAAAACTAGAAACAAACAAACACGTATGACAGGACAGGACATAAGTAGTAGGGTGTGCAAAGACAAATTCAACAAGACAAAACAAGACAGCACTGTCCCAGCTGTGTGCATTATGAGGTAGTTGTTGTTGCAATGTAATGGCTAGTGCAATAACTAGCAAAAGTATAAATATAGCAGCAGCAAGAATGTGCACATTTTTGCATGTGCAGAGTGTCAATTTAGGTGGGTGTGTGGAGGGAGACAGTCCAGTGACCTAGACTTGGTTTGCCAGTCTGGTGTTCCTTCTCCAGGCTGGCGTGTGTTTGTATCTATACAAGTATTATACATGGCTGTGATGAACATCACGTGAGTCACACATTCCCTCTGTCCTAGGATGAACATAACATGTACAGGAAAGTCTAAGTTTTGCATCTGTTGCTGTAATTTGTTTATGGAGGATTAGCAGCATGTCGTCCCAAAGGGATGCTGCACTGGGTGGAGAGACACCAAGTTATAAGCGTCTGAATAGAATTAAATATAAGTGAAACTTTTCCCAGTTTGCCCCACACAAAAAAAAGAAAATTAAGAAGTGTGGCAAGATAAAGGGATAGTTCAGCAAGCCCATTCAAATTTATTATATTCGGACAGTGTCAGAATATTGGCAACCAACAAATCAAACCATCAGACATTTGCACCATTGTGGGGAAAATGATATTTTTGGTGGTCTGCAAAACTTAAACAGTGATAAATGTCATGTCCGTACACCTGCACGAATATGATTGGATGTTGCTGGCCACATGACTGCGGATGAGCCAATGGTTGGTGAGCGTATCTGAAACCGCTGATGCTGATCCGCCAATGCAGGCGTGACTGCGGCGCTCTGCCTGAAATAATGCCACGCTCCATTATCTGCATGACTAAATACCACCGTGGTTTGTGAGGCTGCTAATTAGGCCCTGATAGACTTTTTGTTTCTCATCTTACCCTTTCTCTAACAGGGATTCACGATGGGAATACTCTTTTATCTTCACTGTGTTTTTAACCTCGGCGGCGTGTCGGGAGTGGGTGTTTTCAGCCTCGTGTTTAACTTGCGTTATTGTCAAATGAAGATGTATTATCGAAAGAGAGCCTTCGGGCTACTCGCACCGAGCCAGGATTATCTTTAAAATGCCTTTAATGGATTGAGCCATGCCTTTTGAAACTAGTAACACAAAATGGCAGCCTCCGACAATGGGTCTACCTCAAGGCAGAAAAACAACAGACACAGAAATATCTGAATACATCCGTAGCAGAGTGACACAGTGACGTTTCTCCACCAACAGTTTACACTGAATATGTGGGCAGCGTGAAGTTTTCAACTGTGAAGCACCAGCAGGCGAAGAAACTGCTGCTCCTTGGCCATCAACATCAGTCTGAGTCATTTGGCAGCACCTGACACATTGAAATATTATTCTAGACTAGTGCTTCTCAATTATTTTTCTGTTGCGCCCCCCTATGGAAGAAGAAAACATCTCGCCCCCCTGCACGATTATAAATAGAATCATTTGTCTATAAATTGATATAAGTACCTCTGCATAACACTGTATCCTTATTAACGTATAAGAGAATAAAAAGGAAAGAAATATGGACCAACTTACAACAAAGAATAGCTTTATTAACTAACAGAAAAGATTTAAAGTGCATCTGAAATTAAAAAATAAAATTAAATCCTTAATTAAACATTGTTTGACTGACCATGTCAAACCATATGATACTGAAAAATAAAACTACATAAAATGGTCTTATCAGGGATTCTGGTGTAATGTCTTTAATTCCTTTGTCTCCAACATTTTAGACTCAGTAACACACCGGTCTTTTCACAGTGGTGTCTACACTTCATACTCATACTCTGTGCTGTATGCTCCCTGTGAACACTCTGCCAATGAGAGCACCACTGCCCCCTAATGGAGTGGAGGTGCAATTGCAAAATAAAAAAAGCATGTTCCCCAAGGTCAAACACCCCCCCCCCCCCCTTGACGGCACTTTGCCCCCCCTGGGGGGGCGTGCCCCACCATTTAAGAACCACTGTCCTAGAGAGTATCCACACATAGAGTTTTGAACAGTGCTTCATTTTCTGTGCGATGTAAAATGTCAGCATGACTATGCAGAAAAAAGTCATTTATTAGGTGTGGCTTGGTTAATAAATCAGAGAAACACAATTATATTGACATGTAATGAATGTTAGGTTCATGTGTCAATGACTGGAAGTTAATAAGGGCATGGACTGATAGGCTGTCAGCACAAATAGTACGTTTCTGGACTTTTCTATTCTGTACACGATTGTGAAATCCCGAGATGTGATGGAGTAGAGATTCCCGTCTGACCCCATCGCTCAGCAGGCTCTCATGAATTGAATGTAATGTTTTAGCATCATTTCCTACACTACTGGTCCCCTGGCAGCTCTCTACATTAATGTGCACACAGATTGTTCCAAGAGTTGACTGACTGCAACTAATTTTCAGAGAGAGAGAATCTGGAATCCGCTTGGTAACTTTGGGCCGACTGCCAATTAAATGCCTCTGTCTCTGTCTCCCACCCTGAATCTGTTGCTCTTCCTCATTTGCAGCAAATAATTGCTATTCAGATGTTGTATTGAATCATTTCCATGACCAAGGATGGTGGGAGTAGACAGCCTCCACTGGTCTCCATCACCCCCCCCCCTCTCCTCCTCCCTTTCCTTCCTATCTCCTCACCATAAATATTTATGAAGGCATTTGAATAATGTGAATTGAAATGACAAAATATCCTTTTGAGAAGAGTGGGGTAGAAATAGCAGGAAGGTGAGGAATGGGAAACAGCAGCAGCTGGAAGAATTGTCCAGACCTCAACCATGTGTGTGTGTGGGGGGGGGGGGGGTCGAGCCTTTTGAGACAAGTGAGACGTGGACCATGCAAAGGCGGTGCAAATTAATAATAATAATGACAGTGGCCATCGTACTTTTCTCTCTCAGGGAAAACTTAAAACTGCAATATAATATCTCTATGACATGGATATTTAGGAATATTGGTCTGCGTGTACTTTTCCATGACTCTCTGGAGGTTATGACTGAAACAAAAGAGGTGGTATCTCATAAAACAACTGACTACAAAGGGGAAATAAGAGAGAGGAGAGACGAAAAAAAGATGTTGGTAAATGGGACATGGGAGTGACAGCCCCACGGGAGCAGAAAAGAGAGAATGAGATTAGGTGCTTGTGGAAAAGGTGAGTGTTACTCTCAGATTGGGCAGACAGCATTGAAAACGTAAAAAAAAGAAAAAGATGAGCACTGAGGGAGGGAGGTGAGGATGGCATCTCTCTCGAGAGGGAAAATGTGGGAAGAGGAAAGTGTGTGTGTGGTCTGGGTGTGTGTGTGTGTGTGTGTGTGCTGCCGCTGTCATCCGTGTTGATTCTCTAGTTGCGTGGGGGGACAGGGCTGTCTTGATGCCCCCCCCCCACCCCGAAGGGAGACACACTTCACGCTCCAAGAAGAGGAAGAAGAAATAGAACCGTCTTTTAGGAAGGATAATAGTTCCAGGCTTTCAGGGATGCGCTTCCCTAAACTGAATCGTAATATTAACTAAATGCAGTAATAACTGAGTAGTAGCAGAGATGCATTAAAACGATCCAAGTTAGGAACAGGTCTTTACATATTGACCAATGGCAATCAAGTTAACTCAAGATGCACACATCATTTCTGCAGGTGGTGATCACACGTCAGCGTTTTCTATAGTGAATGGTGTCTCCTCGACTCTACAATGTCAAGGACGCCAGTCAAGAAGCTAGATGATGCAGTTACTTTGTGCAGGTTGGAAGGAACTAGGCCGCTCCTTTCCTTCTTCCCTGTTGCACGAAATCATCTGTAGACTTGTGGCCGCTGGCGCTAGACTTGAATGAGGCAGCGTGGGGTCGGTGTCTGCATGCTGCGACAACCCTGCTTAAAAACGACCGACATTTCACGGACAGGGCAATGACCACGGTCGGCGTGACCTTGTGGCTACGTGGTGTGTGACCACAGCTCAGTGTAGCATGAATTACTGTGTTAGTGCTGTCAGACGCTCGGTACCCACGCTGAGAAAGAATCCAGCTTTGACAGCCACCAGAAGCACATCTCCCTCTCTAGAGTTGAGTACCAGTTTTGTTTGTTATCTCCGCGGTTGCTTTGGCATGCTTTCGGCATGCTGGAGGCGGTTCCTGTGACCCAAATCAAAGACCCACGCTGGCGGAGAAACGCCGCCCCGGGACCATCCTGGACCAGGAATTGTTGGTCCAGGCGGAAGATGCAGGGGGGGGCATGCTAGACACTTTAGGTTTCACTCTCCCTACACTCAAACACAGCAAGCTAAGCTAACTCCCCACTCAAACAAGTGCTAATACGTTTAAATTGCTTGGCTGGCTGGCGTTGATATAAAAGTTGTACGTTTTTTTAAGCTGCCAAGAAGCCAGCTGACCATGACAGTACGTAGCTGCTGTTTATCTTTCAAGGGCCTAGAGGAAGTGAGCTGCCTACCCCTGATAATAGTCTATTAACATTATTATTATAATTTTAATATATTTAATTTAAAGTAGCCAGCATTGGCCTTGCAAGGTTCCTGGCTGACTAACACCTCTGATGGCATGTTGAGCTATTTTCAACCCCCGATTTGACAATTTTGATGAATTTGGTAATAAATGTGAAACACCAGCTAAAGTCATATAATTTAATTTACAGCTGAAACAACATCTGTGAGGGTGCAGCACCTCTTTAAAGGAAATAAGGAAAGCGGATTAACACAGGCGGGAATAAAACAACCTGAAGTACGGAATAGAGACATAGACATTGAGCAAGCGTGTGGGTGGAAGATAAAGAAGAAGAATGGGTCTCTGTCTTTTGCCTTTAAATCACAGACAAAGAGGGCACATAGATAAATCCAAGACATATCACTTAGAAACATTGAACACAAACTTGCGAAGGTTGTGTTTGGTACATTATTTCTCTCTTGTAATCATGCTTCTTGGCAATACATTTCATACAGTTGGAACGCCGTTGTAAGGAAAATGCATTTGCGGGATGATCAGCACAGCTACAAGTACGTAGGATAAGCTCATGTAAAACTTGCCAGTCCTGCCCAAGCCTGAAAGCATGTTCTGCTGATGCGATCGACTCTTGTTTGGTGTTGTTTGTTGGATTGGATGATTGAAGACAATCTGAGAGTTTGCTCCCAGGCTGGTTGTAGAAGTCTAATGGCGACAAGCCTCATGCAATCAGACTGCCTCCAGACCCAACATCTGTAGAAAGAATGTGGACTAATCTCTGAACACCACATTCCTCCAGATGTTCAGGTTCCAGTGCAGGTGTTACTGACACCAGCCTGATGGAGAAGGTCAATCACGCCCCCTGGTACAAGAGAGATTTACCTTGACTGTAAATCTCGAGAAGAAAGCCAATGGTTCCATAGTGGTAAAAGGGTGATAAGCCTTTTTTCTTGGGATTGTGTCTCACTGGGCTGCCCACTTCACCATCTGTTTCTGGCATCCACTGTTTTATGGAACTTGGCCATCAGCTTTTGAGATGTTAGTAGGGATCACTCCAAATTATAATCAGTAGACCGGTTGCTGCCAATCAGGTGTCATCAGGCCACTGAGGGTACTGGAAGCTTAAATAAGAGTCAATGCCATCAGCAGAATAAGCTCTTTGCTTTTGGCAGAGAAGATTTGGCTTTTTTTTTTTCCACAAGTGCAACCCACGTACACAGCTGTGCTTCTCAACCTACAAATGTTCTTTACAAACGGGGCACGATTTAAACGGGAATTAAACAAGCTTTCCACTGGTATAAAACGCATTGCCAAGAAGCATTGGGGGGAAAAAAAAACATGGAAATCTACTTAAACCTTCTAAATACAAATTTTGTTTATTCCTCCCCAATAATGAGTTTTACGAGATGTAAATGAGTCAACCAAAAGTTCCAAAGTATGTTCTATTTTCCAAGTATTTATAATTTATAAAGTGATTTTGATAATGATACAAGTGCATTTACAGTTTAAGTCAATGACTTACAATCAGAGGAACTGAGGGAGGGGATCTCCTCCTTTTACATGCAATACCGCTTGCTGTACATCCTCGGTATCTCATCCCTGATGTAAATTAGATTCAACATCACATGCTTCACACACTGAAATGGAAATCAGATGACAGCTGTACATGTTATGACAGCTTCTGTGAACCGTTTCTTTCCAAAGATTTAAAAAAAAAAGCAGCTTTCATCAATATTATTCATAAAGGAAGTAACACCAGTGGATATTTTGGAGCTGATTGCTTCTGTTTGCAGATTGAGTCCAGTTACACAGACAGAAAGGCCACAAACGCTGTTGGCTGCTGGTCCACTTGGCTAGCTTTAATAGACCTTTTGTTACGGCGTAATTATTTGATGTTTGGTTTTAATGGTGTTTTTGTTCTGTGTTAATCTTGATATATTGTATTAATTGCTGCCTGTTCTTTTTATGCACGCTCTGTGTCCTGAAAGGCGCCTACAAATAGAATGTATTATAATTTTTTTATTGTCGATGTTAGGGCACATGGAGGAGTTACCAATTATACTAATTAGGGTTCTATTCCATTGAGGTCAAACAAGGTCAACATGCTGCTACAGTCCACTTTAGCTCACTATTAGGACTTATTATTAAGAATACTACAGTTTTTCACCACTTCCATATTTTATATGCTTCAGTTGTCTTTTTTGGGAAGTTCAAATGGTATTATTTTACCAGCATCAGCTTTGGAAAGCAGGGAGAGAGAAAACGATTGGACCATGAATTGCTTGACCAAAACGTCTGAATATAGATCCAAGGACTGGAGGAAGGAGGACTAAAAAGATAACTGATCTGAATCACAGACCATCAGTGGTGCCGGGACTTATTCAATCAAGAGCCCCTTTTGATTTTCCTGTTCCCAGGCATTATTCCATAGTGTCTATAGCATCAACCAAGCTAGCGCTGAACTGCTTTATTTATTCCATGGGTCTCCGGGACCAGGGTTGGAGACCTGTGATTTACTTCCTGTGGTGGAGAAAACTTGGCAGATGATTGGTCACAGCGCCCCTTACAGTATATATATCGTATTTGGCATGTTGTGACTATACCGCGATTTAAGTTGATTTAATTAACGCAACTGACCCTTCACGACCTTCTCCTCCAGCGTCATTGAATGGCAGTGACTAATAACTGGAGTTAACGTGCCGTCAAAAATAAAAGTAGCCTACTTGCAAAGCATTATGGGTAGAGCTAAAATTGTCCACAGTTGTTTGTGTCGTAGTCATTAATTCATCTCATCTCACAAGTTCATCTTTCTCAGCCTGCCAACTTTATTTTGGTACGTGCTACCTTTTATACGCTGAGCTGACAATGACAGACTGACTGGGCTATGTATAGCCGAGTGCAAACCGCGACTGGGTTCTATTAAATTAATGATTTTTTTGTTCCTTTCTTTTACTTTTCAAATTGCCTCTTTTCACCTTGTAGAGAATTTGGGGGAAGATCTACCCTGAAATGTTATTTTTAATATTACGTAAGGTTTGTATGGGAGGTGGAAGTGGTGCAGGACAGTGACGCATGGCGCTGTCACCGGTGACATATTTCAGCTCCGTGTTTGTCTGTAAATCCAAGAAATGGAGTACAGTGTCATGACGTGACAAGTGGGAGGATAACATCTCCTTTTTTTAAACTTTTTCTTTTCCTTTTGTTTATGAGGTGCGGCATGCCATGCGTGTCACTTTGCATCTATGTGCAAATCGCCTATCAATCAGCCTCTGTGTGGGGGGGTGGTTTGACATTGTGGTCGCTGTATTAAATGAAGGTGCAGAGCGATGGGGAAACGAAGTATGCAAGCATAGGAGACTCTCAGCAGTCTGGACACATAAAATCCTTGTTACACATTCCTCTTCTGCTTTAGTTGTCATCTTCCATTTTGGCTTTCACCTTGGGAGACCGACATTTCTTTTTTTTTTTTTTTTTTCCCCCCCTTGCAGTGTGCCAAAGTTTTTTTCTACATTGGTTCACTCAAAGGGCTGCGCTTGAATATCAATTCTTAGGATTCTCACTCAAAGCATCTCCATCGCTCTCCCCCTCCTTCCTCTTTTTCTAGTTTCAGGGCAGCAATGATATCAGAAATTATTCTTCTTATTGCAATCTGTTAAAAGTGATGTTAATCAGAGGAGGATGTTGTGTGTGCGTCCTCGAGGTAAGGGCAAGCGTTGTCAATGACAATCTGTGCGTGCGTATATCTGGCCACTCAAACACTCAATCCTCAAATTACTTATTGAATCCGAAGTATGACATCATCCACCCCCCGTACAGCTGTTCGAAACGGGATGCTCGTGTTGCCATGGCGACAATCCGTGAATGTTGTCATCATCGCTGTAGAATTGTCAGCGAAAGACAATTGATATGTGAGAAATTACTAATATGGCGGCGGTTTGACAAAGAACACGATGCACTGAGGAGAAAGAACGGGGTTATTGCAATTGTCTGCAAAACCACAAACTGTTTCCTATTTGTAAAAAATTTGAAAAAAAAATCATAGTAAAACATTTTTTTGGAGATTTTGGCCCACATAGTGTATACATGTATGTATGCATATGTATATATATATATATATAATAACTATAATAATAATGCAGTTTCTGGATAGTTACTGCCAGTTAGATACCATAAATGTTAAAGTAATGCTTTTATGCTTTTACTAATTGTGCACAACATCCTTATGAATAGGCTCCATATTTCTGCAAAAAAATAAATGACATTTAAAGGGTTAAAATTCTGAAAATTAATAAATGTTTGTCTGAGTTTCTCTCTCTTTCTCTCTCTATATATATATGTATATATGTATATATATGTATATATCCCATAATTTATTTAAAATTAGTTTCTTATCTTCATTTTTCTCAGATCCCGCCAGGATCTGCACTCATGGTTGTATAAGCAGAAGAGCTCATTAGTCTTTGGTACTTTACCTTATGTGTTGCCTGATATGTTTAATAACGTCTCATATCACATTGAACTCCACCTGACTCTGTGAGTTTCTTAAACTTCCACCAACTTTATTGAACTTATATTGAAGACGGCTCTCATCCAACGTCAACGTCCAGGCATAACGCGGGTTGGCGTGACAGCTGCTTCATAGAATTGATTTGAAGAAATTGCAAACTTGACTGAAGGTGTAACTGGCACAACCAGCAACCTCCTTCCAATTACATTAGGTATTTTTTTTTTAGTGCTAAATTCTCACTTGGATGGAGGCTCATTTCTAGAAATGCATCATCAACTCCGCTGAAGATGTTAGATAAAGCTACCTGAACCTTAAAAACACTTACCACCTTGATCACTTCTGCAGTGCACTCATATTATTACTGGTGTGAAAACAAAAAAAAGGAAAATTGTGTCTGTTCAGAGTTTTAAGGTCATTCTGATTAGTGGAAAGTACAGATTGTCACTGTTCTGCAAGCTTTGCACATTTCACAGCTAAATATATGCTGAGTGCATTCAATAATTATTGTGCATACATATAAATAATAAATAAATACAGTACATAACCTTTGAATGATATTGTCATACAATGCTAAATAGTTATTAGGGGAAAAAATAAGAAAAAAAACATTATGGACGGTACAAATAAAAAATCATCTTGTAAATGAATGAAAGTCACATAAGTAGCTTCTAGATTGTGTCCTAATCTTTTTGTTGCATGATGGTGCTGTGTTTTTTCTCATTTATGTAACTTCTGTTTCCATGGACACCAGCACGGTTTTTCCGGTTTTTATTTAATAACTTCCCGACGTGCAACACGGACGGATCACGTCGACCCGTCAAGATCACACCAACCTGTCAGCATCCGCTATAGATGGCGCGATGATGCCGGAGACACCGTGTAAACCATTGCAAATAAATGCACGCTCCCACGTTCGGGCGATGAAAACAGGACATGAGAATGTTGTTTCAATTTGCAGCTGTCAGTCAAGCGGCTGCGTTATTCCTGGTGGTTTAAACCCGATCCAGCAGCAAATAGACGATACGGGCTGTGGAGCCACTTTGGGGCTGAAATGCAGCTCTGCAGGATGATAAGTCTTTTTTTTTCCTAGGATAGCAGTGAATGGGTCCATTAAGATAGTTGCATCACATGTCTCTCCCTGCATTGAGCTGCTCGCGGTCATTCGGGTTCACAGGTGGTCGATAGCAGAGTGGCCGGTAGAACCCAGATAAGGTGACTGGAGAGTTTCCTCACAGCTCCGTCCTCCTTTTTGACACGCGAAATGAGAAACAATTTCCCGTTAAATGTCAAGTTGTCTGAATGCGGAGAGATTTTCTAAAATGGGATCCAGTCATAACACTCAGCGGAGTGACAGCTTATAAACAAGAGGACATATTTTTATTTTTTTTTCAGATGTTAAACTGATTTGTTGTGAATTTCCTGTCACTCGAGTCAAAATGAACCTACCTTTTAATTAGCTTGTACTGATTGATATTTGAATGTAAAATCCTCAAATTAATGTAAAATAAAAATGCAGGAAGTATAATTTAAATCTACTATTGCAGCATCTTTTTAAGCTTTGAGCAGAGATTCTCAGACACAGACAGATTTCAATAGAACCATAAAACCATTGACCGTCGGCTTGAAAGACAGATTCCTTTTCTGCAATGAACAAGATATAATAATAATAATAATAATAAATAATAATAATAATAATAAATGATAATTAACATTTGTCTAGACAATAATCCTGCAAATGTGAAACTAAACAGCAACGATTCTGATTTTAAATCAATTGCAAAGATGAACATGTTAATTTAAAATGAATATACATTCTCTCTATTATATTTTTTAATTGGCTATTGCTTCTCATTGATGTGTTTCTATCATAATAGAAGGTCTACACCCATTAATATAAATGCCTTAGGCACAATACATTCCAAAATGACCATTAAACTGTATCAGCACCTTCACTGTTAATAATTGGTATAATTATCTGTGGAATTTGCAGCCTTATAAAGAAATAATAAAAGCGTCAAACCTCAGACTGGCTGTGAATGCATCCTGTGAGGACCATGCATGTCTTTTGCAAATTTCCCAACAGTCCATGGTAAAGTTGTGCTTTTGTGTCACCATGGGCTTCGCGTTGCAGAAGAGGCGATGTCCGCTTCCTGTGAGGGCCTCACCAATTCTAAGCCAGTCAGAATGCATTTTCATTATCTACTTAAACCTTGTCTTGCAATTTCATGCTTCAGCTGAGTCTAAATTATAGTCCGGGCTTTGGTTACTTTGTGAGGCTAATGTACTTTTTTTTGTAATTGTCAGTGAAGGGTTGGTATTGTGCCATATTCAGAAAAGAAGCATAAATCTTCCCCCTGCGAAAATCTCCCTCCTTCACTTCACGACGTGCTTATCTGCCGCGACCCTTTGACCTTTATCTCTGACAACCTCTTTTCATCCCGACACGTTTAAAGCCATTTACCGCGTTAATGAGGTGTAATTATCTTGGAGTGTGTGTGTGTGTGTGTGTGTGTGTGTGTGATTTCTCTGTGTCAGAGTTGTTGACGGGCTTGACGTGGGTTTTGAGCTGTCCAAGGGCCCGGCCATCTGCCGGTCCCTGGTTAAACCCTCTGGGTCGCCGTTCTCTCTGTGGGGGGGGGTGGGGGCGCTCGGTGACAGAGTTCAGGAGCTAAAACGACTTCGCCCCCTTTTTTCTTTTCTTTTCCGTCCCTCTTTCCAATGGAATCAGCGTTTAACGCATTTTAAATGCAAATTGGAAGCCCTCGTCTTTTTTTTATTATATGTGCCGAACCCGGCACTCCAACACTTGGGGTGGGGAGTTTGGGGGGGGGACTTTTGAAAGTGAATTTTCCCTGTGAATGTCATCGGCTCCTGTAGGTCATCGTGGTCTTGCAGCAGAAAGTGCAAGACTGACATACTGATACATGCACGTTTATTAAAAAAAAAATATATATATATATATATATATATATATATATACATACCCATATAGACACATATATAAATGCAAATACACTCGCCGGCCACTTTATTAGGTACACCTGTCCAACTGCTCGTTAACACTTAATTTCTAATCAGCCAATCACATGGCGGCAACTCAGCGCATTTAGGCATGTAGACATGGTCCAGACAATCTGCTGCAGTTCAAACCGAGCATCAGTTTGGGGAAGAAAGGTGATAAGAGTGACTTTGAACGTGGCATGGTTGTTGGTGCCAGAAGGGCTGGTCTGAGTGTTTCAGCCAAACCATCTCTAGGGTTTACAGAGAATGGTCCGAAAAAGAAAAAATATCCAGTGAGTGGCAGTTCTGTTGGTGGAAATGCCTTGTTGATGCCAGAGGTCAGAGGAGAATGGCTAGACTGGTTCGAGCTGATAGAAAGGCAACAGTGACTCAAATAACCACCTGTTACAACCAAGGTAGGCAGAAGAGCGTCTCTGAACGCACAGTACGTCCAACTTTGAGGCAGATGGGCTACAGCAGACCAGAAGACCACGCTGGGGGCCACTCCTTTCAGCTAAGAACAGGAAACTGAGGCTACAATTTGCACAAGCTCATCAAAATTCGACAATAGAAGATTGGAAAAATGTTGCCTGGTCTGATGAGTCTTGATTTCTGCTGCAACATTCGGATGGTAGGGTCAGAATTTGGCATCAACAACATGAAAGCATGGATCCATCCTGCCTTGTATCAACGGTTCAGGCTGGTGGTAGTGGTGTAATGGTGTGGGGAATATTTTCTTGGCACTCTTTGGGCCCCTTGGTACCAATTGAGCATCGTTGCAACACCACAGCCTACCTGAGTATTGTTGCTGACCATGTCCATCCCTTTATGACCACAATGTACCCAACTTCTGATGGCTACTTTCAGCAGGATAATGCACCATGTCATAAAGCTGGAATCATCTCAGACTGGTTTCTTGAACATGACAATGAGTTCTCTGTACTCAAATGGCCTCCACAGTCACCAGATCTCAATCCAATAGAGCATTATGGGATGTGGTGGAACGGGAGATTCGCATCATGGATGTGCAGCCGACAAATCTGCACCAACTGTGTGATGCCATCATGTCAATATGGACCAAACTCTCTGAGGAATGTTTCCAGCACCTTGATGAATCTATGCCACGAAGAATTGAGGCAGTTCTGAAGGTAAAAGGGTCCAACCCATTACTAGCATGGTGTACCTAATAAAGTGGCCAGTGAGTGTATATGATGGATGCAGTTTCTACATTTAAATAACAAGGAAACAAACTCCTGAGCTCTCTCCGTTCCTTATTTATTGATCACACTGATAAACCGATGAGTGACTCTGGAGTTTTGACGAGTGGATCAGAGCGTCTAACAGCTCTGTCTGTGTCCCGTGATCCGTCGCCTGCGAATGATAAAAAAAAAAGATAGATATGTGAACTGTGAAATGAATGCTTTTGTCTGCTGTTTTCCCCTGTGCACTGGGCTAAGAAATGATCTGAAATTACTCATTTATCGGGCTCAATTCCGATTATTGAGATTCACCAATTTCCTCGCCGCGCTGGTGTCATTATTCTAACTTTGGTGGAGCTAAATTATATCCTTATCTTTTTTTCATATTCTCCGTCTATGCTCTCAGATACAGGCCAGCAGCTACGATGTGATAAGATCTTTTTTTTTTCTGTATTTTTTTTTTGAAAAGCATTGCCTTTACGTGGCGATAGGAGGGTAGTCGATGGATGATTATGGGAATGAGGATCTTGACGGAATTTATTATCTGAAATATCCAAGGCCAGGATGAGAACATTCATATCAGAAGTTGTTGTTTTTTTTTCTTGTTGTATAAATCAAGTCTAATCCTTCGTGTCTTTTCCTCTTTTTTCTCTGTTACAGGTAAGTGCTGCCGATGACCTCCACCGGGACATGAAAAGGGAAGAAGTCTCCAGCCTCGTTTTGTATTTGTGGTTATACCTCAGCTAGTTCTGCTTCACACACACACACATATATATATATATATATATATTGGACAGGGTAGGGTTTCCGATTCCGATTTTGACTTGTGGCCAAACCAATCCAGCAGGCCGCAGAAAAACCTGAAGCCAAGTAACGGAGGTTATTTTATTATACGTTCAGACGGAGGGGGAGTCTCCTACATTAATAGTTTACCCACTAAAACAACAGATGCTGGTCCTTTGTGTGCTTCCAGGAGAAGCTGTTCATTTCATTGACCTCCAAACCCTCTCAGGTCGGGAGTTAATGAAAGAAGTTTATGGGATGGAGTTTCGAAATAGTTTTTTTTTTTTTAATACGGAGTCTGGCTCAGCTATTTTATGGCTTTCCCATGTGCCTTAATACTTCTTTGTCATGTTCTCTAACAGAGGGCTGTGTGTCCCTGTAGTGAGCGCGGCATCTTTCTGTTTCCTTTTGTGTGAATTGTCACCGATAATAATAATAGACACTCGTGCATTGCTTGATGAAGAAATACCCACATGTGCATTAAATCTAGCTCTCACAGACTTAGTGCATTTAACAGTTTTGCAACTAATAATAACTAATCAGTGCATATACAAAAATAATAAAAAGAGCAAAATAATGCATTATGGTCTTTTAGGGGCTGTAGCAGGCTCAGTTTTTAATGGTGGTTTATTTGAACATTTTGACCATTTGCCACATTTCAGGCTTCAAACATAAAGATATAAAATATATCAATTTTTTTTTTCAATAGTGCGGGAGCTAAACCTAGTTTGGTTGTGCTTTATTTAAGTATTGATTACAAAGTACTAACATTTTTTAATCATGGTGAGCATGGTAAAACAGACGGATAAAACAAGCACACAAGTGTGTGTATTTAAAAATAGAGCGGGGTAATGTCATCAATCAAACCATCAAAGTCCTCATCCTCTGTTTCTGATTCCAACAGCAGCTAAATCTACATCAAACATGCCAGCTTCACTTTCTTCACCATCAGAGTCACTTTCCTCTAAATGATGCATTATAATCCGCTGGAAGTTGCTGCGTTACCGTAGTCCTGGTCTGGATGGAGACAGACCTTCTAGGAAATGTTTAATTTTCACTTCTTCTGCTAGCTTTACTGCTTTTAGTCGAATGTCCCTGTAGTGAGCGCAGCATCTTTCTGTTTCCTTTTGTGTGAAATGTCACTGATATACAAAAATAATAAGAGCAAATGAATGCATTATGGTCTTTTAGGGGCTGTAGCAGGCTTGAACTGTTTGACCATTTTCCACATTTCAGGCCTCAAACATAAAGATATAGAACATATAAAAGTGGGGCGTGCAATATTATTCGCCCCCCTTTTTTCTGTCAGTGCAGCCAGACGTTCCCTGAGGGTTTCCTCAATGATCCGGTGTTGACCTCGATGACTGATGATGATGAATAGAGTCCGTCTGTGTGTAATCACGTCTCAGTGTATCTGTGATGGTCTCGGAGGTTTGAAGCACAAACAGCATCATGGAGGCGGCATCAGAAGGCTGAGACGCTGCTGTAGAGAAGGTTAGAATATAAAAAAAAAAATACTTGCTCACGGAGCACTGTTCCAAATCTCATATTGTTATAGAAGGAGTATCAGACCACTGTCATTTTGATATATATATATATAAATTCAGGACTGTTGTTACCTTATTGAAATTGTACTGGCACTCAACCATGGAACAGATGTATTGTTAATTAGGATTTACAGTGTATAAGAAAATATTGTCTTCAAAGCTGCCGCGCTTTAAAGGCTTTAAAGGTTCCGTCATGATTTCTGTCAGTGCAGATAAGAAATCTGCCTTTCCAGCTGACATTCAACGGCCTTGATGGTTTTATTGATATCTGCAGCTCCTAGGAGAAAAAAAAAACCCTGTCCTCAAAGGTAAAACACGATCCTGTTAAACGGTATTGGACTTGTAATATAAAGTGTGCTTTGTGTTCTACGAAAAAAGAAAAGATTATTTGTTTTTAATCACAATAAAATGTTGTATTTATGTTTAATCGGTACATTTGCTTGAATTAATTAATTATTAACAGCCTAAATATAATTATAATATGAGGTATTATAATCATATGCTCCTATAACAGTTGCACAAAGACAACTACATAGGCTAATAAGGTGCTTTCTATATATATGTGTGTATATATATATACATGTATATATATACACATATATATATTTATATATGTGTGTGTGTATATATATATATATATATATATATATATATATATATATATATATATATATATATATATATATATATATATATATATATATATATATATATATACCAACCACAACAACATAATATAATGTATATAAATGAAAGCATAGAAATGAAAACAAACTTAGGAATTGCTTTCAAAATAATCCATTTTATTTTTATTATCAGGAAATTGCATGTGAAATACATTTTACAAACTATGCACTATTTCTTTTTTCCTCCCGATTTCAATTGCGATTTGCAGAATAGCCACATGGATCCATTTTACAGATGACTCCACAGTTATGTCTAGCTGTGCAATTTATTGGAGTTTTGTACTTTTTTAAATTGGGGGGAAAAAACTCCATTAATTTCAGATCTTTCAAAAAACAACAACAGCCAAAAAAAAAAAAAATCATCATTCCTGTTTAGCATGTGAGTGATTTCGTAATGGCGTTGCGTCCACTTTGGGCATATCAAGTACTTTGCTCCTTCAGAACAGAACTGGCCAGCAGCTCTTTGTTGGAGCAGGATGGAGAGGCCCCGCGATGAGTGTTTGTCTGCCGGCAGAATTGACGGTGAAGTGCCTCTGCGTTCCCGACAGTCCATAATAAGTCCTCTGGCATTCACTAAAACCTCTAAATGGACCTTTTTTTTTTTTTGAAGGACGCGCTTTTGAGAGGAAACGCGTCTGCCTTTTCGACCCGTTTGCCTAAGAGAGGTTTGATGAAATCAGGCCGTTAAACTCTCTTCTTCCTACAGATCGGTCACGAGCCCCTTCATCCGACACGCGGTTTACGCCGTTATTCGTAAGGTGCGCTGTTAGCTTCGGTAAATAGATCTCTAACCTCTGACACGTTCTCGTGAGTAGCTGGTTAAAAAGTCAGTCCCCCGGGAAATGGTTTGTTTTGTACACTTCACGCTGTGGATGTGTTGTTCTCAACCTGGCCTGACAATAGAGTGATGAAAAATGGGGTGAAACTGATGTGAAATCATTAAAGGCGTAACTAGTCGGACTTAAATGGGCACTCGGGGACACACGCAGGAGCAAAACATGTCTGCTTTGTACACCTGTGACCTTGCATTAAAAAAATGCACTGCACTCTATGCTTTTAGTGTAATTGTCATGCTCAAAAAAGTCTGTGTTAAAGAAGAAGCAGACAATATACAAAAATATAAAATAACCGTATTTTCAGGACCATAAGGTCACCGTACTAAAAGGCTCAGTCTCAGTTCTGTGTGTCATTACTGTATTTAACACACACATAAAGCACCTAACTATAGGGTTTATATACAGAAATAGATATATACACACATAGAGCGGGAGCTAAACTGAGTTTGGTTGTGTTTTATTTAAGTATTGATTACATAGTACTAACATTTTTTAATCATGGTGATAAAACAAGCACACAAGTGTGTGCATTTAAAAATAGAGCAGGGTAATGTCATCAATCAAACCATCAAAGTCCTCATCCTCTGTTTCTGATTCCAACAGCAGCTAAATCTCCATCAAACATGCCGGCTTCACTTTCTTCACCATCAGAGTCACTTTCCTCTAAATGATGCGTTATAATCTGTTGGAAGTTGCTGCGCTACCGTAGTCCTGGTCTGGATGGAGAAATGGCACCGAAACAAAAGCACCAAGACGGAAATGTTCATTTCTTCTGCTAGCTTTACTGCTTTTAGTCGAATGGTGACCGTCAGAACGCTTCTCCCACTCGTTCTTTGCTCTGTGATCCACTGATCGAGTCTTTTCTCTGTGATCTACTGATACAGTCTTTGCTCTGTGATCCACTGATCCAGTCTCTGCTCTGTGATCCACTGATCCAGTCTCTGCTCTGTGATCCACTGATCCAGTCTTTGCTCTGTGATCCACTGATCCAGTCTCTGCTCTGTGATCCACTGATCCAGTCTCTGCTCTGTGATCCACTGATCCAGTCTCTGCTCTGTGATCCACTGATCCAGTCTTTGCTCTGTGATCCACTGATCCAGTCTCTGCTCTGTGATCCACTGATCCAGTCTTTCCTCCAACTCGTACCACCTGTCTTATGTCTTAAACTCAGCTGTGTAGCTGATTTCTTTCAGTTTAAACTGTGCTTTATCAGCGTGTCTCTTTACCATTTTCAGGTTGTTAAAACAACGATGTTCTGCATAACGCACATCCCCGTTATTTTATCTACAATCCATGCCCACACTTCCTACATACATACATAGGGCACACTACACATTTTGAAGAAAATATAAGACTTTAATGTGCACCTATAGTCGTGAAAATACCACAAAAAAAATCCTACCAGGAAATCTCAAATACCTTCATATGTCATTTGCATGTGCAGGCTTCTCCACCGTGATGGGTCAGCATGTGAATTCATGAAGGTCACGTCCGTGATGAGGTTCACGCCATGTCGCGTTCATCCAACGTGGACTCATAGTTTGACAAATTGAGTTCATTATTCCCTTTGAAAAGTAAGGCCACATCGTAAAGTCTATTTTTAATACTGTCGATTGGGTGACAGGCAATATTCTAACACACTCCCCACATCTTGATATGTATATGAACAATCGGATATAATTACGAAACCTGACTTTCAAATGACATTTAATATGGTTTGATGAAACAGGGGTGGGTGGGGGAGGGGGGTGCGTTTCAGATTCCTGACAGCCGTAAATTAAGATTGAGCGATGAAAACGCCACCGTCCCGTTTCCCAAAGTTTCACTGTCGTGTTGCTTTTATTAATACCGATACGCCGTTGCCGTTTTTAATTCCGACCGGGGTTATTTATCTGACAAATGATGATGAGCAGCGGCATCGGCGGGCGCATCTTAATGTCGCGCTCCGCTCCGCGCGGTCGCTTGATTATTGCGGCCTGTCAGGTGATATTCACGTCAGTGAATCGTATGAAATAGAAAAACCAGTCAAATGTTGCAAATCACTACAATCACACACATCATTAGAACTTTAAATTAAATAGAACCTCTTTATATATATATATATATATCAAGATATGAGTCAGTCATAATTTCCTCAAACAGTATATTATTCACTGGAATATTTCTAAAATGTATTTTATTTCCAGTATATTCCCTTAGTCTATTAATACAGGTTGACCCTGTCAATAAACCACTGGTTTAATACCAGTATTTACTGGGTGGGTCCATAAATGCATCACATAGCGTTAACCACATTTCTTTTTTCCTCCTGCACACTACATCATTCCTGAGTTGAGATGACATTGACATACAGCTGCTGATGGTGTTGTGCATTAATTTGTCAACCGGACATCATGTTTCCTTCAAGGTGCCTGTTCTAAAAATAAAAAGGGTGCAGGAAGTAGCCTATATACCCAGTGTGGTAAATAACCTGTGATGCTGCATGTCTGTGAGTCAGACCAAGGCTATGGTTTCTTCTTCTTTTTATGCCATTAAGTTCACACTTGAATTTAAAACATTTTTACACCTGTTTCACCAGACATCCCCCAGTACTGCTGCATACAAATCTACGTTATATATAACATGGGTACAGTGCATCATATTCGTTGTGGTTGTGGTTTTGTTTGATTTATCCTTTCTGGGCTAGTGTAGGAAGACGTGTGTGGATAAAATAAGACGATAAAAAACATAGGTAATCTCAGTTATATTGATCTATGTGTGCTTTTTTTGTGGATTTTTTTTTTTGATAGATATTCAAAACGTCAATATTATTTAACATTAAATTCCTAGAGTCTTGCATATCACAGCTCTATCCTGCAGCAGCACTTTTTATTAAGGTGTAAAGCTCTGTATCACGGTTCCTCCTCATGTTGCTTTCGGGCCCTTACTGCACCACTTGTGCAGGCGACATAATGAAAGTATTGTCACTTTATTCCTCATATTAACGCAGGGCTCACGATAAGAATCTGAGCCTAAACTCATTTATTTATAAACACATATAACGGTAACATGCACAGGTTGTTGAACTATATGCAAAAAAGTACAAAGAAAGAGATTTATAATAATTACAATCTGCAATTTCAATATAAATTATAGCATTTTTCTTCCAATAACTATATTTGCATGTCTCTACTTATCTCAGTTCATGTCCCATACATGTATTGTACTCAATGTCTCCTTTAAGAATAACGGTGCAACTCACCCTCAGTGAAAAGTTTATTGAAGCTTAGGAATAGTACTTAGTAATAGTACTTTTTTAAACCTACAAATGAACATATAATATTTAATATCTCCTAAGTCCATTCAAGTAGATGCTGCTAATCCTGCACACTGGACCTTTAAGGTGATGCTTGGCCTCCACTGTAACTAAACCTGTTACTGACTAAAGTGTAAATGTAAGAGTTGCTGTGTTGCACAGCAAAGCAAATTGCTCTTTGAAATTCTATAAATGTGTTGTAGACAAAACAGTGACAGCTCCTCCGTATCAACCATCCCCCCGACTCATAGATCAAACACTTGTTAATGCGGTTCGAGCTTTGACTTTTCTGTTTTATTTATTTCCTTTTCGCGGGTCATTTTAATTTGGTTTTCAAACGAAAACCTGGAAGCGAGAACAGCTGCACCACCGGGCCAATTAGAACCAAGCAACATCGATCCGTAGAGGCCGAACACTTCCAACGTCCGATGTCAGTTCTTCACTCGGTTATTTTTTGATGTTAATTTCATTCAGGGCTCTGAGTTTGGAGCAGCTCACCGGTATTTTGTGCAGTAGTAAGGGTTTAACGTCCCAGTTTGCAGCGGAGCGGGTGATACAATAATTTAATGTTTTCCGATTACTGTGCAGCCTGTGGAATAAGCTCTGAGCTGCTGTCACCACACGGTGGAGCAGACCCTATGCATGCACCAGATCTGACCCTATGCATGCACCAGATTTGACCCTATGCACGCACCAGATCTGACCCTATGCATGCACCAGATCAGACCCTATGCACGCACCAGATCTGACCCTATGCATGCACCAGATCAGACCCTATGCACGCACCAGATCTGACCCTGTGCACGCACCAGATCAGACCCTGTGCATGCACCAGATCTGACCCTATGCACGCACCAGATCAGACCCTATGCATGCACCAGATCTGACGCTATGCATGCACCAGATCAGACCCTATGCACGCACCAGATCTGACCCTATGCATGCACCAGATCTGACCCTATGCACGCACCAGATCAGACCCTATGCACACACCAGATCTGACGCTAAGCATGCACCAGATCTGACCCTATGCATGCACCAGATCAGACCCTATGCACGCACTAGATCTGACCCTATGCATGCACCAGATCTGACCCTATGCACGCACCAGATCAGACCCTATGCATGTATCAGATCTGACCCTATGCATGCGCCAGATCAGACCCTATGCATGCACCAGATCAGACCCTATGCATGCATCAGATCTGACCCTATGCATGCGCCAGATCAGACCCTATGCATGCACCAGATCAGACCCTATGCATGCACCAGATCAGACCCTATGCATGCACCAGATCTGACCCTATGCATGCACCAGATCTGACCCTATGCATGCACCAGATCAGACGCGATGCATGCACCAGATTCTCACAGAGGAAGAGAAAAATCCATAGTGTTTGAACAGGATATTTATCCCGATATAAATGCCATCTGCATGCAGCGTGCTGGTGAGATCTCCTTCAAAGCTGGCTGCTGAACGTTTTCGCCCGTGACTGCTGAAATGAGATTTACATTGGACTTCAAAGCTAACAAGCTGAGCTCCGCTCGCACTTTGCAGGAGACGTAAAAACTCCTCAAGAGACAGATGCCGTTCCTACGCGCTTTTATAGCTTCTATACGTACGGTACAAAATGACAAAAGGAGAAGAAAATCACAGACAACTGCTACTCGGTACCCCTGTGAAATGTATTTTTTTTTAGCTTTTATAATCCAGAAAAGCCTAGAACAAATAAAAGTGGAATTGCGTACACTGGGAAGTGGTTAATTATCCAGCGTGGAGCTGATGAGGCAGCTTCCCTCGGCTTCCTTTGTTGGATCCGAGCTGTTTTCATTTTGCATGTCTCCACACCTGTCCGATCCGATTAGATCTCGCCGCGTCCGCTGTGCCGATCGGCGCCGCGGCCCAGCAGATGGCGAGCTGATAGCCGCTCATGATGGCGGAAATGAACATTAACTCACCTGATAATAGAAATTAGATTGGCTATTTCCATCAAGGGAGCCTGGAGTTTTATGTTTTTATTTATTTATTTTTAATCTGGACATGCAGCTTGTGTGAATGAGAAAATGTCTCTTCTTTTTTTTTAACTTGAATATAGCATTATAGCCCTATTTAAATGAACAAAAAGAGGTGTATGTAGGCCAGTACCCTGCAGTTAAATAAGGCCACATCCTCGCATGGTGTGATCATCGGTGACACCGTGAAGGCAGCTTTTTGTTTTTCCTGGTCAGCCTGAGGGATAACGTGTGTTCCTCCAATATCCAGTCCTTGATCCCGCGCCCTCGTATCTTACCATGTTCTCCTTAAGCTGACCCGGAGCGCACACACACACACACACACACACACACACGCCGAAGCACCAGTCTATTATTTGTTTTAACCCTTACACTTCCTCAAGGGCCTTCGGGTTATTATTTGTTAAATAATTCTGGCTATTATTACACTATGGCCTCAATATTTGACCACAACGTGTATTTCTATGCATGTTTTCAGCAGCAGGAGCAGACGTGGTACTCTTTAGTCAACATTATTGTAAATGATTATTACAGTCGATTGATGCATATTTCACAATCAATCGGAGTAGTCAAAAGTTTTACTGTCTCAACTGTTTAATGTAGTATGCAAGTAATTATTGAGATATTGGTTCCCCTCCTCCCTCACTAATGGTTTAGTCTGATTAAGCCTCGTCAGGCTGATGTATTAAAGAGCTGCCATTGGACATTTAGGGGGAACTGTCTTGGTCCAACCTGCTGAGAGGTGCATCATAGTGCTGTAGTGCTGGTCTGAGCATGTGCTGTTTTTTTAAGTGTACCACTTAAAGTGTAAATCTCCCTTTTTGGCCAAAATTGATCTCTGCTGCCTCCTGTCTCCACCCCGCCTGGTTTCCCTGATCCCTTGTAGGCAACAAGTTACTTATAATAGTATAGTTAATCACCTAATACTGTTATTAGCACAGTATTTGGAGTACATTACTGTAAAATAAAAATAATAATAATAAACTAGAATAATAATCATAATAATCATAATAATAATAATGCAATAACTTTCCTGGATCGTTACTGCCGGTTGGATACCATAAACTTAACTTTAGGGTAATGTGTGTATATATATATATATATATATATATGGATGTATGTATATATATATGTGTATATATATGGGTGTATGTATATGTATATATGTATATATATATATATATGGGTGTATGTATATGTATATATGTATATATATGGATGTATACACCTATATATATATATATATATATACATAACGTAATTCTTTTACTAATTGTACACAACATCATTATGAGATGAAGCATTTATAAATAGGGTCTATATTTCTGCAAAAGAATGAATGAGATTTAAAGGTTTACCTGAAAATGAATAAATGTTTGTTAGAACTGACTTTGTTTCTATATATATACATATATATATGTTTATGTATGTTCTGATGTGGGGCTTTTAAGTCTGTAATCTGCTAAATAGTCTAATTTAAATAGAAGTTTAATTTAAGTAAAAATCGACAGTTATCTTCAACATTCTATAAAAAAGGAATAATTGTTGGTTTGTTTTCTGCAGCTGGTTCATCACGCTGCTTAAATCAGTGTGTTTGTAGGTTATTTGTTGTGTTTCTTTTATCCTGCTCCAGCGTTCTCCTCTCCTTCTACCACTGATTCCATCAGGTTTTGCTTTGGATTGTTCGCCGTAATCAACCTTAACGGAACTAAACGTCGTAGGCAGCGCTCGTCCTAACCTCCAAACTCATCATGCTCTGTCTCTATCTTTGTCTCTTTTTTTTCTTTTTCCTGAATACTACAAAAAAACAACTTTCTCCATCTAGTTCATCCAGTTATTAACCTCTCTGCTAATTGTGCAGCTTGATGAGAAGAAAAAGGAGAGGATTAAACCCTGATTTAACCTTAGAATCACAACCATTGTTAGATTTATTTTTACAGATTTTCAACAGTACATTAAACCACATGCGTGCACAAATATGCAAAAAGGAAATAGACCCCTTATCAGTTGTATGGGCAGAATTGTGCTTTGATTTCATGCATTTTCCTTTTTTCTGTATCGTCCCTTGAAGCAAAAAAAAAGGTCATTTTAGGTTTAAATACACGGCCCATAATCCCTTTGATTGACTGAAATTACATTCTGCCTCTCTGCTATTCTGCCTGTGTCAAAACTGCCTACGAGTCAAACCAATGACTTAAGCAAATTGTGTTTTGTCGGATTCCAATAAGCGTTCAATGACGTAAGAGTGAGATTATGCAAATATCTCAAATTGGCTCCGAAGACGACTTTTCTGCAATCGAAAACCAACTTTTGCTGATGAACGTGATTCTCCAGTTGCATTTTAAACATATACACATGCTGCTGTGCAATCGCACTGTGCATGAGTTGTTACAGATTGTTAAACAGAATGAAGTTGGGGTTGGTTGCAGCATGGCGTGGAGGGGGGGGGGGGGGGCGTTTGATATGTGCCGTTTGGTGATAAATTGCTGGATGTCTATGCACGGCGGAGTGTGAAATCCTGACGGATAAGGATGGAGGACATGGCAGAGATACAGGGACACAGACCGGGGGATAGACGCAGAAACAAGGCTCAGAGAGATAAAAACAGATTAGAGGCGCCCAGCAGGGGGGCCACGCCACGCTGCGCCGCCCCACCAGGCCGAGGAGAGCGCTGACTGTTAATCACAATGTGCTGTGTGTGTGTTTTTGGGTTTTTTTGTGCACGGAGACAGTGTGTGTGTGTGTGTGTGTGTGTGTGTGGCTGTTTGCATATGACGTCTGACCTGACTTCTGGAGGACACAGAAAACATTTCTCGCCATGTATGTTTGCATGCTGGGAGTCGGATTTGCTCCCCCTCCCCCCTCGCTCTCTATCTTTATTCATAATGTTCATGAGTTATTAACACACTGATTTTACATCTGAGCCGATAAGAGATGTATAAATTCCGTTTTTAAGGAAAAGCCCCCCCTCCCTGCGTCTTTGAGCAGTTTCCACCTTCTCGGCTCTCGTGACACACTTACCCCCCCAAACGCTGTTACTTACACGGAGCATTGAAGGCTTTCAGGGGAGAATATGACAGGTTTCAAAGGAGAAATGTTTGCTATTCATGCACAACGGCCTGTGGGTGTTATGCTGTGTTTTTGGCTCTCGCTGCCTTCCTGATAAGTTGAAGTTTTGGTGAAACTACACTCACCGATGGGTGTCGCCACTGTGCTTTCTCCTTCCTGCCTTTGTCCTCCTCTTCCCACACACTCCAACACAAAGTCATTCAGTCTCTTGAGCTCCTATTCACCTTCACTCCAAAAGAAAACGTGTTTGTGTGTTTTTTCAAGCTGTTGTTCAGCGGCTCATGAATCCCGTGATCCGTCCTCCGCACGCCGCGCGCCCAAACGAGGCCTTCATACGGCCCTGTCCAAAATAATTAGTTCCGTGTCCCCTCTCGCCCCGAGCCCTCTTCACCTCGGCCGCGGGCCGGCGGCCGCTCCCCCGCCGCCAGGCCGCCGCTTGCCTGGCGGCGGGTCAGGTGCTGCCAGCCTGCAGGTCCTGCAGGAGGAGTCACCTCATTAGGCTGAAACACAAGGAAGGCTTTCTGCAGCCGGCTTGTCTTTTTATTTATATTTTTTACATTATGCATGTTATCCTCAGATCTCTTTACCACTTAAACCACAGGATTATTCTTTTTTCAGTTTTCCTAAAAAAAAAAGAAAATCTCCACAACTGCACTGTTTATAACTGAACTTGGTATCATAAGAAATCTACAACATGCTTAGGCTAAAGAAGTGCCAAAAACAAATAAGCGAAATTATCTGCAAGTTCAATGACTAATAATAATAAAATAAAAGAGTTCAAAGATCATTTAATTGACCATTATATCATAAAAATACAGAACAAAGAATATATTCTGTAAGATGTTTAAAAAGGAGATAATCCTAATTAAATATCTAAATAGTGGTTAGTTGCAGCCCTACTACTTATTGCATGGATTATATGGATATTACTGATATATATCAGTATTTTAACAGACTACTACTTTACTGTGGTTACAAAATTTTATTTATTTAATGTTGAAAATGAAGTTATCTAATGTAATATATGTGTCAAATTCAATGCAATATTACAGCCATAGCTGATCTGCTGCAGAAATCTTTTTAATTTAACTTCTGTTTTGTTCAAGATATTGTATTCTATGTGTTAGTTGGCCTGCTGTCTGTTCACCTCTGGACTTGCCTTTGGATCATGAAATGCAGGTAAAACAACAGCGTAGGAATTCATTACACAGCAAATGTTAGAGACAAAATATATTTCTGACCTAGACATGAAAAACACGGCAGAGAGAGAGATTTTATTGAGCATAAACAAGTAATAGAGCGATAAACCTGAGTTGACCACAGATTTCAAATGTTCCTTTTTGTGTTTTTTATACCCATGAACTTTTTCCACAAAAAATCCTTACAATGACAATGTGTGTGTTATTTTTTCCCCTACTCTTGGCTCTGGGTTCTTTTATTTCCTAGTACCTGACAGCCAGCAGGCGATTTCTCCTTTTCCACCATTATATCAAACATCCTTTTTAATGCTTAAAAGTGTCCTCAAGCCAACATATACCACTGTCTGTATTTCATAATAACAGGTGAGATGGATAAGACATGGGGAAAAACCAAAGTTGAAATGACCAAATAATGGCCCGGGGCTTTTATTTATGTCAATGTGAATCTGCAGAGGATCCAGGACAGTTCCCTGAGGAGCACCATTTTCTCTATTTCATGACTTACAGGTTATATTTGTTTGTTTCTGAGGAGCTCTTTATGTTTCAAAACTCTTGGCAGTTTCTCTGGATACTTAGAGTTTGTTGTACATGTTTTTAGCCGTGCAAGTGGCAGGGACAGATACGTCTTCTGTTTTATTGCACAGTTGGAACGTTTGTAGGTAAAATTCATCCATGAATAACAAATAGAACACAGAGTTCCGGGTTTGTTATCAACTTCTCATGTTGATCCTGTTCAACACTTTTCATGAGTTTAAGATAAGTGAATTTATGATGAAGAAGTTGGATTATCTGAGACCAGAAACACACAGAGACCCTGTTTATCCAGAATAAAGACGTTTGAGGATATTTGTAGTTGTCACATAATAATAAGACAAGTTTATACATTTGACTTTGAGGGAAATCGTTTTTGAGTGAAGAGAAAACATTATTATAATGTTGATTTTTTTTACACCTTATTGTTTATCAGTTCTTAGATGAAGTAACCCCATTGTTTTCTTGAATAAAAAAAAGAAAACGCCCTCTCCTTAATTTTTTCTAAGAATTCATTGGAAAGTCTTTTGTGCATTGAATAATAAAAAAAGATATAAAAATATTGTCTTTGATTTTTTGAAAAAGATTTAAGAAAAAATGTAATGAATGAATTATAATATTTAAATGTACTCCTTAAGTAAAAACAATCTGAATTCTGAACAATTTTGAAATTGAATTTGAATTTGAATTCCGACATTTTTTCTGGAACAAAATGTCTTTTTTTGGGGGAATTTTTTCTTTTCTTCGCTTTTGAGAAAATATAAGTAAATATATAATAAGTAAATAAATGATAAGTAATCGAATTGCTAGATTAAAACATTAATTCATTGACTTTTCAGTGGCCCCTATATGCTTCCTTAGAAATGCATCTGTGTCATGGATCTAAAACAGATATAAAGAAGCCCTGTTGCATTTGTATCCACTGAGTCTTCTCTTTTTTGTTGTTTAAAAAGTGGTGGTGATGAGGGTGACTTTGCGGGCGTAGCCCACTTTAGGCGCCGTGACGTCAGTACAGGAAAAAACTAAAAGTGCACACGCTATGGGACATTTTTCATAACTGAATTAGGCTAATTCGAGCGCGTTGGGCCTGACAGTGAATTGTGCCGCGCTTGTTTCCAGTGTGCCGCGCCTGCCAGTGCTTCTCCACCCCATGCCGTGACAGCCATATGGTGCGAGCGCTGCCGTGATGAATGGCGTTTCATGTCGGAGAGCCTCATCCGCTCCTCCCCGAGTCGCGCAGTCAAAGCGCCGCTGATTTATCCCGGCGCTCTCACAACGCTTGTTTGCCTCTTCCTGGAAACTGACTCTTTCTGTGTTCATTAGACATTTGTTTGTCTCTACATTTGTTTTTCCTGGCCTGCCCCGTTTCACCCTGAATCGTGTTGAAACAGGTGAAACATTCGTTCGTCTGGCATGTTTTTCTTTTTTTCTGATCTTGTAAGGTTAATGCGACACGGACGCCACAAACAAACCCCCCCCCCTCCCCCGGCACAGTTTGCGGCCAATGAAATGGGCGATGTCCCGTTTTCTGTTTATCTGTGTCACGTCGCCCGGGCTGAGGCGCGGCTACGGGTTCACGGCCGGACGGCGGCGGCCATTAATAATTATACACCTGTGTACGGAAAGTCAAAAGTTCTGTTGTGAGGGAAGGTTGCAAAAAGTCTTTCTGCGGCGATATGAAATATGGATAATCATGCATAAGGGAACACTTGGAGTGAATGAATTAAATATGTATTGTTGTATCGTGCATGTAATTATGCCTGGAGGCCCGGGTCCAGGCGGGGGGTCTGTGGAGGGTCCACATCGAGCTCCTCGCCTTCCGCAGACGCCGCAGTTGGTGCGGAGGCTACGGTTTGATGGTTACAGCTTGAAAGCGTCAGACGCTGGTTGCCATGTCGACGTGATAACAGGAAGAAGAAGGAGACATAACCAAATTCACCATAAGAAAAGTTTATCATTATTTACCGTAAATGACCAAATAATGGCCCGGGGCTTTTATTTATGTCAATCACCTAACAGATCAGGCCATGCATTTCTTTTCTTACAAAACTTTTTCTTGGTAAAACTGAAAAAAATAGGATAATTTACTAAAATTCTTCCATTAAATCACAGTATAACTTATACTTTCCAAAGTCAGATGACAGTACATGTACTGTCATCTGTACTGTAGTTAAATGTTGCACGGCTGCTTCCTAGCAAGTTTTCCTCTGCTTTAATGTTTTTTGTTTTAATTTCATATATTTTTCTTAAATTAAATTGTATTTTGAAGCTTTAATGTTTTTTGCTAAGCACCTTGAATTACCTTGTTGAGATAAGCTGTACATGCCTTACGTCAGGTGTGTATCTAAAAAAATGTTAAAAATGTAGGGGGGCCAACCTTGGCAGACGTTCTTTACATATATAATTAATTTAAACACATTTCAGCGAGCCGTTCTGTTTCACATTTGCTGGTTTATTTTAATTTCAGCTATCTTAAGCATGTGTTTTGGTTCATTTGAAACATGCATATCAACATTCAATTGTCATTGAAAACTGGAATTAAATTACTTTAACTTTTTTGTAACAGTTGAAGAGAAGTAATTGTACTCTTTGGTGCAAATTACATTTTGAAAATATGTCACCATGGCAGTTTAATATTTACAGAATTTTTAAACACAATAACAGAGAAATTGTCATATCAACAAGTGCAGGGCTCATTTAAAATATGACAGTAACTATAAATGTTGATTGGCACACCTCTCTCTCGCTTGGCGACCCGTGGACAGGACGCGCGGTGGTGATGTGCGCACTAGCGGTGTAGCACAAAAACGTCGACCCAAACAAGCTTAGCATTTTCTTACCAAATGCTCGAATCTCTGGAAACCTGTCCTTATTCAGCTGTTGGTAGAAGTTGGAACTGACGCTGGCACAGCGCTCTGGAGCGGATATAGTTAATTGACTTGACTGAATTTGCTGTTCCTGTTTGAGCCTCTAGATGGCAGCACTTAGAACACGCAGGTAACAGCGCTGCTGCCCAATGTATTACGTAATTCTACACGCGGGTCAGGCGTTATTGATTTTATGACGGAGGCTGCGGGCCGGATGAAAATTGACCACGGGCCGGACTTTGGACATGTCTGACTTTTCTTGGTAAAACTGAAAAAAAAAATAGGGTAAAATACGAAAATTCTTCCATTAAATCACTGTATAACTTATACTTTCTAAAAGTCAGATTGCAGTACTGTAATTACAGTACATGTACTGTAGTAAAACGTCCTAGCAAGTTTTCCTCTGCTTCTTTGTTCTTGTTTTTTTGTTTTAATTTCATATATATTTTTTAATAAATTGTATTTTGAAGCATTAATGTATTGTGCTAAGCACCTTTTTTGCTGCGTCTGATCCACAGCGATGGACAATTATGCAACATTTTTTTTTATGTTAGATAATATTTATTAATGTTATAAATTTGATTTAGCACTTATTTGGAATAACCTGCACATAACGTTTAAAAGGAACGCAGATGTTAATTTATAGTAAATGGTGTCAGCATTAATTATTATTTCAATACATGAATTATTACATTAAACTCCTGTATGGCCCTATGCTGGTGCTATAACCAGCTCCCCTCCTCTTGTTCTACATGAAGCGACCAGACTAAACAGGTGCGACAGGAAGGAAGCACAGTATCAACAAGTGGAGCAAATCCGTCTCTTTTTTTAATCAATGGACCTGCATTAAGGGCTTGACGCCATTATTGGTGCGAGCGCTTCGTGTTCCACCGGCGCTCCGGAGCATATTCTGTAATTATCGAACAGAGGGAAGTGAGCCTCCCACGGCGCCGCCGAGATTCACGCTCTCTGAGAACGCCGTAAACCCTTTTTTTTTCTTTTTTTGCCCAAAAATAGAAAGTTTATAACTATTTTTTTACCCCCTGTGAAACGGAAACAACATTCGCACCATCGCTTTCAGAAGGGAGTGAAGCATCCTGCAGGATTCACAGTACTTTGTGTTTTCATCTTTCTATTCTTCTTGTTTTACCAACAAGGAAGAAAAGAAAATCCTGTTTTACATTTATTATTTAACATTCCTATTTTCTTTCCCATCATATTAAAATGTAGCCTCAGGGATTATATTAGACAAAATGAAGTGTAACACAACAGTAAATCCATAAATGTACAATCACTTGGTTATGTAATATTACACTAGTCATGTGTTGTTTTTCCTTTGCTGCAGAGATAATTGCGACAACAATTCATTATATTTTTTTTTCCGTGCAAAATGAATTAATGGAAAATATATTCTTATTGAAGTATAACTTTATATTGTTCCAACACTTCTTGCATGCGTCCCTTTCCCCTTTCTAATTTTCCATCTACACCAGCGGTCCCCAAACTTTCTACTTTGAGGGCCACATAGAGCTAAACTGAATTTGGTTGTACTTTATTTAAGTAGTGATTACAAAGTACTAACATTTTTTAATCATCATGGTAAAACACACAGATAAAACAAGCACACAAGTGTGTGTATTTAAAAATAGAGCGGGGTAATGTCATCAATCAAACCATCAAAGTCCTCATCCTCTGTTTCTGATTCCAACAGCAGCTAAATCTCCATCAAACATGCCAGCTTCACTTTCTTCACCGTCAGAGTCACTTTCCTCTAAATGATGCGTTATAATCCGCTGGAAGTTGCTGCGCTACCGTAGTCCTGGTCTGGATGGAGAAATGGCACCGAAACGAAAGCACCAAGATGGAATTGTTCAATTTTCTGTGCTCTGTGATCCACTGATCCAGTCTCTGCTCTGTGATCCACTGATCCAGTCTCTGCTCTGTGATCCACTGATCCAGTCTCTGCTCTGTGATCCACTGATCCAGTCTCTGCTCTGTGATCCACTGATCCAGTCTCTGCTCTGTGAGCCACTGATCCAGTCTCTGCTCTGTGATCCACTGATCCAGTCTTTCCTCCAACTCGTACCACCTGTCTTATGTCTTAAACTCAGCTGTGTAGCTGATTTCCTTCAGTTTAAACTGTGCTTTATCAGCGTGTCTCTTTACCATTTTCAGGTTGTTAAAACAACGATGTTCTGCATAACGCACATCCCTGTTATTTTATCTACAATCCATGAAAATATAAGACTTTTATGTGCACCTTATAGTCATGAAAATATGGTATTGGCATTGATCAGGGGGCCGGACCAAATGTGGAGACGAGCCTTAGTTTGGGGACCACTTATCTACATGATGCAACAACATTATAACACTCCATAATTTAGTGATTCCATATCCCCCCCTGAAATGTCACGTCTGAGTTATTCCAGCTCGGCGTTGCCAGCCGGAGTCACCTTTCCAGAGAGTGACCAGCTGTGTGTAGTTGGTATTCTTGCCAGCATTACGCCAGCTCTTTCAGTGACAGCCATATGGTCATTGTTTTCGTCACACTGTGACCTTTGGCACATAATAACCTTTAGTTGGGTTATTTTTTTTATTTTTTTTCCTTAATTTCTGGCCAGCGAACAACAAACCCGTGTCAGTTCGCTCGCTCGCAGGAAGGTTAGTCGCATGCGGGAGATACTTTGCATGTGACGTCTGTCGACCCGAGACGTCTCTTAACGAGAAGCAGCACTCTGATTTGGAGAGAAAATAAAATAAAATAAAAAAAAAGAAATAAGTTTTATATTTTGCTACCTGTATGTTTTCACTGCCCTAGAGACATTCGTTTTTATGTTGAGGATCTAAGAGATATTGAAGAACACGGTGCTGCTGAAACAACCTTATCAAAGGATTACATCTATTTTGTGCGCACACACACACACACACACACACACACAGGGGATACTTCATTCCCAGAGTGGATCAGTTTCTGTTCTCTCTCTTTCTGTAAAGCCTTTAGGACTTGCACTGCACAACTGTTGTGGTTCCCTTCATGTGCACTTGCAGGATTACTTAGAAATGCATGCACACACACACACACACATGCACATGCACGCGCACACACACATGCATGCATGCAGGCTCCATCCACGGTTGACTTCTCCCCCTATACATTCACTCATCTGTGAGTTCCACTCACACTATTCCAGAAACCCCAGTGGCTGGCTGCAGGGTGTAAATTCATCTGTCAGTGCAGTGTCCTGTTGTATGAATTTAAAGGTTTTGAGCCATGGCAGCGAGCTCCTCCGTGTCAGGGACGTGCAGATTCAGGCTGGGCCATATATCGTTTTTTTTTTTCACATTGAGCAGCACATTGCCCTTAGGAGGAATGCTCTCCTATACAATTACACAAGTATCTGCTCAAGTGCTGCCACTCGAAAGCGGATGACAACAGCGCGGTGAAACCTGAGAAATGCTGCTTACTGTAACATGGAGGACACACAGCGTTACATACAGGCATCCACACACACATCTTATGGTTTATGTAGACAGTGCGGATGCAAATCTACATATCAGTTTATAAATTGTGTCGACAGGCCGAGTATAACCAGGATTATGATGAATCTCCTGCTTCGTACTGTTTCCCGTAGACTTCCATTACGTTGGCTGGGAAGCAACATGAGCTTCACACTGTAACCAAAGAGCTGCTGCAGGATAGCACAAGTCTATGGGATGTTAACTCTTTTGATGATAATAATGACGATTTGAAAATCTAGCAAAAAAAAAATGATGCACACTAACATGCCATGCACAAACTATATCTGAAAGCTGAGGTCGATCTGACAAACAGTCAGAGAGAAACGCGAGCCACAGACACACAAACACTCCTTGCTGCATAAATCGATGGTATGATATGAGACTATATATCATATCATGGTATAACATAAGTGGTGTTTTGGTTTTAAAGCAAAGCAACACAGCAGCTGGAAGCCTGGTGTTCACACTGTCCCCTTCAAGCTGTGGCAGGTTCCCATAAGGAGGCTCGTTCCGTTGCAGTGTGTGTGTGTGTGTGTGTGTGTGTGTGGGCGGTTATAGGCCCCCCCGTGTTTGTGCATTTACGGCGTGATACGTGTGTCTGGGCGTATGTGTTTTCTTTCCATAAAAGCTGTAATGCATCTCTTGCGCTGCCTCCTCCCGCTGCAGACGAAAAGGTCACGGAACAGTGTGTGTGTGTGTGTGTGTGTGTGTGTGTGTGTGTGTGTGTGTGTGCGTGTGTGTGTGTGTGTGAGGGAGAATCGGCTTGATGACCACACTCACCTTGTCAGCTCCCCGCAGAGCTCGTGTCTCATTCAAACGAGAGAATTGACCCTTTTCTCCGGGAGTCATTTTATATGTTGCACCTTTTTTTAGTTTAAATAAATGCATTGCTTTATTAGCCTCATATGTGGTTTATGACAGCATCTGCTGCACATACTCATCTATTCATCTATGCAGAAATCAGTATTTTTTTTTCCCCGACGTCATTCGGCATCATCTCTCTCACTGAAATACATCTGCAAATCTGCAGTAATGTCCTCTTTGTCCATTATTAGGGTCAGTATAAATTAAGTTGTTTCTCGTTAAAATTAGCCTGCTCTGTTCTACCCCTGCAGTAATGCATTTATATATATATATATATTTAATGGTATATGGAGTGTGTGACTGAATGGTGTGTGTGCCCCATGATAAACTGGGGACCTCTCTGGAGAGAATCCCTACCGCCTACCTTAAGCATTCTGGGATTGGGTCCAGTAGACCCCTGTGACCTGAGCTATAGCGAGTAGATGGATGGAATATAAATATATATATATATATATAGTATAGTGTATGTTTAAAGATGCATCTTTGTAGTTTCTTCATGAACAATACCCATGAACGACCCAGCTTTGTGAGGATCCAGATATGAGTTGGGAAATCCAAAAAGAAAAGCCACAGGATGTGTTTGAATGGCGTGTAGATCATTCGATCTTCGTTAGCATCAGCCAATTACAGCAGCTCTGTCAATTTCCTGTTTTCCTGCGTTTTGCAGGTGAAAGTTGATTTCCCGTCCTCCCATCGACCTTGAGCTCAAGGTTAAAACCGATCGACTCGCGCCAGCATTGTTTTTCGTGTGTGTGTGTGTGTGTGTGTGTGTGCGTGGCGTGACAGGCATGCCCACTCACACATCACTTCGATCAAATTCACCTACGTTATCATCCCCCGGCGCGTTGTTTAATTTGCCCTTATCACGGCGGTATTGCACAGATTAAACGTCTTTATTCAACGAGGGGAGAGCCGTTACGGTTTATCCGTCACCGTGCACCGGTGTGGGGACGCCTGCAGGGGGCGCTCATTCAACGTGCACACACTCAACGCATTAGGTGCTGCTCATCAGTCTTCTGTTAAATCTGTTTTTGCCACACATGAACACACACACACACACACACACACACATAGTCACTGAGATGATAGGGATCTTACTTAGAATCCCATTTCTCCTGGCGAGTATCCGTGAGGTGGAGCTCATGTCGTGGAGCTCTCATCGGGCTCGAACGCTCGTGGGTGTTGCTGGTAAAATATGTTAATGATCCCGAGGTTTGGTAATAAGGATGTCGTCCATGACTAATCGAGGGAGTCACTATCTATTTATCTCTGTCTCGCCTTCTGTTGTTTTTCTTCTTCATCTTTTTATTCTCATCACCCCCCCCCTCCCTCCTCTCTTTTCTATTGCACAAATAGTAAAACACACATACACAGTCATAAAAAAGAAATCTCATCAGTAGTCTAATTCATCAACATTAGATATGACATATTAGGCGCACACACACACACACACACACACACACACACACACACACAGAGTGGTGATGCTTACAGTGGGTTTATCCTACTGTAACAGGTCACCACGAGGCAAACACATTTAATTTTATCATGAGGATCTACTGACATCTAGTGGTCATTATGTGTCACTGCACGCTGCAATACTGGATAAATGTGCTTGTGCATGACAGGTGGGAGTTCACAATGCAAAGCATAGTGAGGATTAAGCTTCCATACAAGCATAGTATGCAGGAGTTATCTCATACCATACCAGTGCAGTTTTTTTGTGATTAGTATCTTAGTATTTATGACTTAATTAAAAAACCTGCTATATCTTCTTCATTGCACGGTGAGTTGTGACGGCGTCTGGGACACATTTTAACTCCCGTACTGTCTGACTTACCGTCCATCCGGACATGCGCTGAAATCCCGTCGGGAACGTCGCTTTCCTCCCACATGGACACGCAGCTGTGCAACATGTGGTCAGAGATGTCGGTTCATTGGCTTTGGCCTATTGCTGATTCTCTGGGTTTTGGCTGCTCAAATTACCATAAATTACCAAATAACAACCCAGGCGTTCATTTTTTAAAATCACTGTTTGCACTAAAAACTATGGTGATTTACTCAATTTTTGCATTAAACCAACTCACATAGTTAATTATCTCACAGCTGCTTCTCAGTTGTCTCTTGCATATTTTACACCAGAAGGTTTTAATTTAATGTCATAATTTTTTCCTAATCACACTGAATTTATGGTGATATACTATTAACCGAGGGAGTGTTCTTTAACATAATTTGAGCATGAGGCGCTTTGCAAAAGCAAAAGATGAAGAAGAAGATGAAGAAGAAGAAGAAACACCTGCTGCATCAGTGAATAAATTATTTATTTGTCAAAATTTAAAGGGAACTCTGTGGTTAAACTCGGCTCTTTTTTTTGGTAATTTAGAGTAAACATTTAATCAAATAAAAAAAGAAAATATTTCATATGAGGAACTTTCAGACAGTAGTTTATGAATTCATTCATTTTCAAACATGAGCCTGCAGGAAAAAAAGAAAAGAAATAATAAAACAGGCTTAAAAGTTTAAGGCGCTCTCCAAGGCTTCTGCCAAAAGTTTTGGAATAAATAATGGAGAAAACACACACACACACACAATTCAGTGACCTTGCCGTGTTAATTAAAAAGTAACCAGTAAACCTTTCCAGCATTAGAGGAGCTGAAAGTCAGAGAAAATGCTTCATGCATCACGCAGCCAGTTTTAAACCTCCACACAAGAAGAAGGACTTTGTTTGTCTCCCTCTGTCGATGCGTTTGAGGCGAAACTCATACTCCATCCATCACGTCATTGAGCTTCACTCCCACACAACTTTTTTTTTTCTTTTGCTCTGCACATACGATCCGTATCAGAGGTTTGGGAATGTTGGAGGCATCATCTTCGTCGTCATGGCAACAGCTAACGCCCACGATTAAACGTCCAGTTGCACGTTCTGTCGGTGTCCCGCATATGTCGCATACCGCAACGAGACATAAGGATTTATTGAGGCTGAAACATATTTGTAAAAACAAGTGAATCTACAAAGTCACTCTCTCGCGTGCCCTCACACTCTCTTCTCTTGTTCCGTGTCCCCAAATCGTCCACTTCCATGCACTGAATTGTGCAGAGCACAGAATTTGAGACAATAGTCCTGTCCCCAAATCAAACACTGCAGCGGTGCACTGACTGGAAATGACTCTGCAGATTCTTCTTCTTCTTCTTCTACAACAAGTGACTTGGTTGCATTCATTCAACAGCTGATCGAGCCTTGTGTTTTACTAATGATTCAGGTTTTTTTTTACAGTTTTTAGAGACATTTAGGCCTGAATCAGCTTCACCTGCCTCCCTTATTCCTGCAAAAACAGCGTCCGTTCAGGGTGGAAAATGCACTTGAAATTCCTTCTGTTATAGTGCGATTAGCAGCTATGCATAAGTGCACTATGTTTTCACACACTGCCCAGGGTAGATGCAGATATGTACATAAAATATCAAGTGTAAGTGTGGAAAAAAAACACAATTTGGGACACACAATTAGAGAAATATCACAACAAGCTCATGAATATTTGCAGCCAGCAGTTACACAACAGACTATTCAAACATATATTTGAAGTTTGATCATTTCGTAGACAAGACGCCGCAAAATCGACTAAGCCACTTTTTTTGCAAGCTGGGTCATCAACACTCAGACGAGAAGCTGAGCTCGCTATGAGTGATGACACCGCTGTACTTCCACTGTGACCCGCTGTGTGTGTGTGTGTGTGTGTGTGTGTGTGCACGCTGACTCTTAATCAGATGTGACCTGCTGCAGGCTTCCACATTTGCTGCACAGATGAGAGTGTGAGCGCGCTCTCTACTCATTAGACACAGCTGAACTTCTGAGTCTTCTTTGAAATCTCATTCTGTCACAGTCACTCACACACACATGCACGCACGCGCATGCACGCGCACACACACACACCTCCATCCCCTCTTTCTCTCTCTATCTCGGAGGTTTCTATAGCAACAGCATGGAAGCAGACCCAGAAGTGGGAGAAGGGAAAACCATTGTATCCAGAAACCCCCCCTGGTCAGAAAAAAGCAATGTGCATACAATACCAGTCAGAAGTTTGGCTGCTCCCTCATTCATCACTGTATCACTGCAGCAGCGTCCTGGGAACAGCGGTAATAACGGGGCACTTAAGTAAATGCAGTTTAAGCACGTGGCATTAATCACTGTGATGTGAAATATAAACTGTGCAGACGCTTTATTAGGCGCCGCTCCTCGTTAATGTGAGCAGACAGTTTATGCACACAGAGACGCCGGAATCTGCAACTCACACAGACCTGAAGTCAAAACACACACACACACACACTTTAAAATTGAAATTGAAATCTTCCTTTTTATGCCGCATGGACAGAGCAGGTGAATGGCGTGGTAAAAATCTCCTATAAGGATTTATCAGGAATGAAATGAAATGAAATAATGTTTTAATTGATATATAATTTAATCAAAATACACATTTAGTCTGTATTACCTATGAATGAGAGTTTGTTGTGACTTATATCAGAGATCTGCAAAAAGGAACTTAAACTATATCCAAAAAGCAAGTCAATGCCTATACATAAAAGCAGATGTACGAGACAGGTTCACGTTGCAAAGATGGTTTTATTGCAAAGTTACAAGAAGTGCATGCATGAGGAGTAGCCAGGGCTAAATCTGAAAAAAGTCCAGCTTTTATACTATTTCAGGGCTTTTATTGTGCTATCGTTGCAGCCTTCCACAGTTATACATCACTTTTCTACCTGAAGATGTGTGTGTCATTATGCATTTTTTATTTTGAAGCAGGGTGACCTGAACAGTGTCCAGCAAAGAGCCTCATGCAGGTCTTGTCATCGCGACACAGCATCCTGAGATTGTACAAATACTGTGTTAAGACTTTCAGGCACATAGTGGTAATACTGAGACACAGATAGTGTTGGATACATAGATTTAGGCACAGAGAGGTTGTATAAACTCAGATTTACTGCTGCCTTCTTATAGCTTCAGTGACAATCTTTTTTTGCAGACACTGTGTTTCTACAGTAGCCCAGAATGGACAAACCTAAATGGATTTAGACTCGACCACTATGGTTGGCCACTAGATGTCGCCAGCATCTACACGCTGTGAGTGTGTGTATCCAGTAGCCTGGGTAATATGGATGTTGTTGGAGTGTTACACAACTCCAGATTCTCTCTGTCTTGTTCATGTTCAACTGTTATCAGCACCTATGTGCTCATTTCTCATTTCGTTTTATTTTATTCTAACAGTCCCTGCGAACTGCGTCTGTCTCC
Source organism: Eupleurogrammus muticus (assembly GCA_036785175.1). Taxonomy (NCBI): domain Eukaryota; kingdom Metazoa; phylum Chordata; class Actinopteri; order Scombriformes; family Trichiuridae; genus Eupleurogrammus; species Eupleurogrammus muticus. The sequence goes on along the minus strand of JAYKQN010000009.1, from coordinate 472,387 downwards.
AACACTCGCTTTCCAATTGTCTCCCAAAAGTGTGTAACACCGGGGTTGCCAGCGTGGTCAGGGCAGATGGAACGGCGTAGTACTTTTTAATTAATTCCACTCAGAGCGGCGTTGGCAGCGGCCGCGGCCCGCACAGTCGTTTTAAACGTGGACCTCTCTCCAGAATTAGGTTGGCAGCATATGGCTGCAGAAATGTGAGCTCGCTGCCCATTTAACTGCAGCATCCAAACAACAAGAGAGCAGCTGGAGATAAATATGGCTGTGCTGATTAAATGTGGATATGAGCTAAATCGATAAATAATGAGAGAAGTTTCTTCATATGTTTTGGACGATCTGTCTGCTTGCAGATCCAGCAGGAAGCACGACACGTGTTTTTTTTTTCTCATCTGCACGCACACATGCATGAAAACAGGTGGAAGCGTGCAGCCACATTTGAGCTCTGCTGACATTTGTGTGCCCCCCCATCGATCCGTAATAATAAGGGTTGGCGCAGAAATGAAAAAAAAAGCAGCGAGCCACACGTGCACGTTCCTAAATGTCCATTTCATCACTTTCACTGGAATCTGAGAGAGAAGAGATGATGAAAAATAGTCACTGGAAAATAGAGGAAGCAACATTCCATCTGTGTCTAAGCTCCTGAAGTGTATTGTGATTATAATCATGTGAATTTATGAAGCAGAAAAAGCAGACAGAAACCCTCTTTATTAATAACTAAATAAAGATAAGCAAAAAATATTTATTGCATTTGCTATTGACTTTTAAAACAAGACAGTTTCTCACTCCCTGTTTATGTAATCTGTCTCTGTATTACCAGGAAAAAAATTAGCAGACATATTTCATGCCCTTGGCTTGGTTTATTGGAATTTGGTTGTGATTCAAATTTGGCATTCAGAATATTTAGCCAGAAATCCAACACTGGTTGCTGGAAATAATTTTCCTGACATATTTATTTAATAATTATTTTTTCTTTCCCTCTCACCAAAATCGAACCCGTAGGCAAGCGAATGATTTAGGCCGTATCAGTATTTCCCTCCCCCTTAAAATATATATATATATCATCACACAACATGCATTCTCTCATTAAAATGATTAGAGTGTAATACCGGCGGCAGCCAGCAGGTGTCTCTCCTCCACTGGAGGAACCAGGCTCTCCGTTTGAGGAGGCTCCCACGTCCAATTTCACTTGGCTCCTCCACCTCGTCCCCAGAGTGTGTCGCTTATCTGAGCGACGGAGTGCAGATGAAGAGATAGGGCCTCGGCTTCTCATATCGCTTTGATTGAGGCGGTCAACTTTGAGGGATGGGTCCTATCGCGGCGTTCCTGGCGAAAGACGGCGGCAGAAGAATCGCTGATGAGCTCCTCTGTGTCTCAATCTGATCCATTACGATTCACCAAGTAAAACTAATAAGAAAATATCATTCATTCTTGTCTGTCCCTCGACTTTCGCGGGCCAGACCGAAGTCAATTATGGATCCAGCCGTTGGGATTTCGTCCCCTCCCGATTCCTTAACTCGGAACACTGTGCTCATTTCAGATCGTACATCATCTGTTTCTACACGTTAGAAGTGAGGTTCGGCATCTTTATTAAGCATAGAGGACACAATGCAAATTTCCAATGGCACCTCCCCGGATCCCTTCAGGCCCACAACAAATCCATCTGTGAAGCTCTGCACGACTTATGTTATTCTTCTATTGCATTTAGTATCAGACATGTTTGATATCTTCAACTGCTGCTATAGTCTAAGTCTTTTTTTCATGACTTTGTAAACTCTGAGAATCTCTTTGTTTGTTTTACCGGATTTATGAGTTTAATCAGAGTGGCAAAAGTGTCGGTTCGTACCGTCATGGTGTCGCATCGCAGCAGGAGGCCCTGGGTTCCATTGGCCCTGGTTGAGCCATATTCTCTACATTGGTTTCCTAAAGAGGCCCCGTTTCACCATTTCCCCAGTTTAATATTTGAGTTTGTGTGGTCTATATATGCAAAATTAGCTGCTTTTATGATGCAAAAGTGCCTTCCTACACACCTTAACAATTGGCTTAGCGTCGTAGGGGGGCTGGATCAGTCAGAAAAAAAGTATGAGCAAACCGGAAGGAGGTGGCTCTATGTGGAACCAAGGGTGATTTCTATGAACTTCTATTCCTTTTTTGACATATAGAAAAAGAGGAGGCTTAAGTAGATTTTGGTTTGGCCAAATTAAGACTGTTACATGGTCCTAATAGAGAAATTATGCATTGCCTACATATTGAGATAATGAGATACATGCAATCAGCTAGGAATCCACATAGCAGTTTTAAAGTTGTTTTATAGGCCACATAAAACCAGATTTATAGTAAACGTCTTACTTTGTACTCTTTCCCATATAATTACTAAATAAATGAGTTCAGGCCCAGATTCTGTTCTGTTAGGTGATGGTGCTGGGATTTCCCAAGGGAATTTTAGTGAAAGTGCTGGGAAGCAACATGAGGAGGAGCTGTGATACGGAGCTTTACACTATATCTAATCCAGGAGGATTCTTTAGTGGCAGATTAAAAATTATTCACACATGGGGGCATATTGCACCTAGTTACACCAGGGATACGTGACACCTATTCATATGACAACCCCTAGTTTCAGAGGTGTGATCATGTAAATCTGGTTTCACACCCACTCTGGGTTTTTAATACCTGGGTTTCCCTGCTTCTTGGATGAGAGGTAGAAAACGTCTTCAAACCAACTAAGAAGTCCAGTTGTTCCGTGACCTGGACGGACATTTGACTCGGCACTTAGGGAGGAATGCTCCTCAAGTGGTGCGGAAATATGAGAAGCTTTCGAGAAAGCCGGCGGGATTATGGGAACCACCTCCCACTTTAACCCGAGATGCAGACGGTCCAGACTGTTTCCGCCCAACATCCACAGTCAAGGAAGCACGAAACCAGCTTCTGAATAAAAAATGAGGCGAGTTACGTCACTATTTATGTGGTTGAAGACAAAATTGACCAAATGGAAGATAAATGTCCCACTGATCCACAATACAAGCAAGAATTGACCTTAGGATACATACCATTTTTCAATAAAATTCCTACTTCATCATACTTAGGCAAACACGTTAAACGCTCCAGGTTTATCTGCAGCTTCGCAAGCTCACACATATGCACATATATCGCCGTCCTACTCGCTGCGCTTTAGAACTGAGCCCATAAGCTGCACAGCTGCTCAGTGGCGCCAACCGCAGCCCGATGAATGCCAACGGCAGAATTAGACACCAGGCTTGTTCCCGCTGTGGCTGTTTATTAGGGAGGGATGGGATGGAAACCCTGCATTTAGTGAGCATTTAGCATTTTCACTGGAGCCTATACAACATTGACGGCACCAGTGTGTTTTGATGGCGTACCTAATGAGGATGCTTGGTTCCAAGTAGGAGTTTTCCAATTGGCCGACGAGCTTGTCCTAAATCATATAGGAAGCACCAGGTACTTCTTGTTTCTTTCCTTCTTTTATCCGTTCCTCAGCTGCTTCAGTCAGTTTTTGGCGGCTCACTTCCTGCTGTGCCTCGGTTTAGACCACTCACTTCATATGAATAAATGATTGAAACCAAAGAACCAATCTAGGCTGCAAATAGAGAACTAGAGCTGAAAAAATGGGAACTGGAAATCGTGCAAAATATCTTGTTCTTATGCTTCTATTTCCATCCCTTTGTAGATCTTTGAATATTTTTTTGGCTACCAGTATTGTTTTTTATACCATACTGATATATATATATATTTTTGACCATGCCTCGGCCTCACAGCAGGGGGTCAGAGCACTGTGTATACCATCTCTGCCTCATGAGGAAATTCAGAATTATTTTTTTACTTACAAGGAATGAAATAAAGATGAAAGACATTAAAGCATTGCACCATATCTCTAGTTGGAGTTGGCTGTTCCCCTCTTCTTCTCCCTCATTATAATTATCAGCACCGTCCATAGATAAAACGGCATGTTGGGAGTTTTAAACACAGTCATGGTGCACACATGCACACATGCACAGATGCCTGCTGACGTGCACGGAGGCCAAATGTCTCCATCTTGTTATTGCACGTTTTAAATTATGCAGCCTTTTTTTCTATTTTTTTTTCTTTGCAAATACATCTTGAATTCTTCTTTGGAGCAATTGGAATTTGTGAAGAGATCTCAAATGAATACTGCTCAGTCTGTTCAAACTGACGCCATTTTGGCTGAAGTTTTTTTTATTTTTTTTTCCTTAGGGAATATCAGTATGAAAAAAATTAATATTTAAGATGTAAAGTCATGGTTTCTGTCAGTGTGCTGCAAGTTAGGAAGAAAAATTGTTGGAATAAAGACTCAATCCCATCAATAGAACTGCTAGAACCAGATTTTCAGTCACTTCTTTTGGATGTTTTATTTTTATTCCCAAATTTTTTCACTAACCGCTTTGAAGCAATGAGACCATAAGTACTTTTTTTTTTTTTTTCGCAGGCTAAAGAGGTCAAAGAGAATAAACCCCTTTAAGCATAACCTATTCAAATGTCATTTTCCATCCGCTGATCCGCTGAATTCATCTCACGTAGCGCGGCTCAGGAAAATATTGAAAACAGACAAGTTCTTGACTTAACCTTACGCTAATGCACTGAGACCCTTAATCCATCCATCAACCTGCCCCCCCCTCCTTCTTCCTTCCTTCCTCTCCCATCTTTCTTTTCACTTGGAATAAAAATATAAGGGCCGGAAAACACTTTCCCGTGGGTCAATGTCGTCCGACAAGCGAGATCAGTCAGTGTTTGGATTTGCGAAATATCCTTCAAGCGTTGACGTGACGGAGAGCTCAATTCGACACGAGCCAAATAATTCACCGTTTTTATGAGCGTCCTTGTCAGCCGCTGAAGTGATGATTAGGTGGAAACCAGGAGGACGGGAGTTAGTCGTGCCTGAAACGTCCCTGTGCGGCAAAAACAAAGGCTTGGCAGCCGCGGGGTGAAATCACGGCCAAGAAAGGCCGTGTTCCCATCGTAAAAAAAAAAAAAAAAAAAGACACTTACAGTATATCTAGACGGAATTTGCACATCACTCAATGCCACGTTGGAAAATTGCATCCCCTTGTATTCTCCTAATACGAATCAGAAAGCCCTCCGCATCGCGAGACTCATGTTTACCCAATGTAATGTAGGTGGTGAATAACAATGAGCTGTAAAATTTTAAACACACATAAATATTCTATTCGGAGCTCCACTCCATAACCTTAGACTTTGCAAACTATAGAGGCTTTTCATGAGGAGCTGGGGGGATAATTTGCCAGCGCTCGCGGCACGGCATAATTCAATAACGCTTGCTCTCTTACAGGAACAGTTCATTTTCTCCTCTTTTCTCTCACTCACGAGTGTCGGTTAAATGTTTTATTAAGATTAGATTATGGAATGGATACAATGCAATTAGCTGTTGCGTCTCTACCCACAGCTGCACGTCTCCCTGTGCTTTTTAATTAGCAGGAGCGTGCATTTGTCGAGGCATTTTGTATTATGCAAACATTTGCAGTGGCCATTAACTCTAATGATATGTATTGCATTATATGAACTGAACTGCAATTGTTGAAAAATATGTGGTAATGCCCCCTTGGAAGCCAAAACACATGCTGAATTTCCCTCTAGTGGCCTCTAAAATGCGTACTTTAGTGCACCACATAAAAAAATGTCTAAAGTGCCCTCTCCTATATATTATATATATATAATATATTTTTTTCTCTACACACACACACATCCTGCACCTTTAGTATGCATTAGCTGTGCATGTGTACATGTGTGTATGTGCGTATATATATGCAAATATGTAAATATGTGTGTATGTGCATGTATGTATGTATATATGCTTTGTTTATGCATTCTTTTTTTTTGCTATTTATTAGTATTTTTTCTCCATTCTTATGTCCATAATGCATACTGTGTATGCTGATCAACAAATTCTACAGTGTTGAGTATTTTTATTTTTTATAGCTTTTATTTTCTTTTTTCTTTACTCTGTACGCTGCAGTAACAAGCAAATTTCCCCGTTGTGGGATCAATAAAGTCATATCTTATCTTATCTTATCTTATATATATATATATATATATATATGCATAGACATATATATATGTGTGTATATATATAAATTTATATAAAGTCTGCAATGTTGCGTTGCACAGGAGGAGTATATATATATATATATATATATATATATATATATATATATATAGTATATGTATAGTAATATATGAACTGAACTGCAATCATTGAAAAGTGTGTTAAACTGTCCTCTCACTAAAATGCGTGGTAAAGTGCCCTCTTCAGTGGTGAGGCCGTGCTATTTTCACTCCTACCTACCAATAAAAGTCTGTGCACGCCACTGTTTGTTAGTGGTTAATCTAAACATCTACGTTGCATTCAGAGATGTGCTTGTCTTATATGTGCGAACCCTCCAGCAACAATGCAGACGTATTATTGCGGCGTTGAAGGTCGCGTGTGTTTTGTGAACGTTCGGGTTTTCCATTGTCGGCGCTGCGCTACGCGGGGCAGCCTTTAGCCCCTGCATGAGATGCATCATTGTTAATAGTGTATAATGCTGTTTTTATGGTGAAGTTTTACGGCAGTAAAATGCTCTACTTGACAGTAAAAATGTCCGTTTAGTGGTGTTGAACAGCTCTTTCTCTCTCTCTCCCTGCTTCTGTAACTTTTATAGAGAATACAGACATCACTGGGTCCCTCTGTGATGCTCTACTACAGATATAAGTATGCGCAGTGTGCTTGTAGGACATGCAGATTAACTCATAGGTTGCACCTATGTATTCCAGTGATTACCAACACTTAATATTATATAACATGCCAGTGGAGCGTTTGAATATATTCAGCTTCTGTATAATCACTTTTAAATCTATATTTTTAAATGATTCAATGACTTTTCCCCTTGAGAAACCTCATTGACATTGCAGCTCTGACCAACAAAAAGAAGAAAAAACCCATCATTGCCGTACTCTTGCAGCCTTTTGGGGAGAATTACATTTGATTTGCATCAACTCTTGATTCTTCTTCTTCTTCTGTTTTTTTTTCTTCGCTCGGGTTATTTGCATATATTAATGAACCAATCTGCATAATAAAAAGAAAATGTAGAGAGAAGCCTTGCGATTCATTTGGTGACTTTGCTGGATCCTGCAGGACTCGCCCGTCCCAGAAGGAGACGTGTCACTCAGAGTCCAACGCTGGGAAACAGGAATCGCGTTTGCATAGCCGTGTTATTCTGCTGCTTATCGGCTGAACACCTGCATAAATGCTCCCGTCGAAACGCCGCGATTAAATATCAGTTCAGTCAGTTTTATGCACCGACTCAGACACAAATCTTCTTACATCGTCTGAATTTCCATAATAAATTTAATGCATTTAAACTAATAATGCTTAATGCTATTGACATCCAATCAATACCCAGACCTCACATTACAGGAGTTTATTCTTTCACGCTTTTTTTGTCCTCTGTGGCCGTAGTTTATTTTTTTCACCACGTTGCACATACATTTCTAGGTGGTCATTGCAGAGATAAATAGCTAAAGATAAATGTAACCCCTCTGTATGTGCTGCATGAAATAAACTTGCAAGAAGAAGTGAAACAAAACAGCCTCTGTGCTGTATTGAAGCCTGAAGGTCTCTCCAGAGGATCGACTTTGCTTTTACTTTTTTCTTCATATATATATATATATAGACTGACAGCTGTGCGTTGGAAAGCTCGAAGCAGGTAATGCACTTTTGCCAGATGTCCTGTTCCTGATGCAAATCTTTTTTTCTTTTCTTTAAATCTTTTAATAACCTATTCTAAAAAGCAATTTTCTTTTCTCTCTTCCCCTGTATCAACCCCAAACACCTCTCACGGATCTCCTCGCCGCCGCGGCGTGCCGCGGAATAAATAACAAACTTTAGTAACGCCGTCGAGGGAGCGACGCCCAGCGCTGGTTCAGCTACACCCCACAGTGCACCGGCGTCCCGCGTGTGTGTGTGTGTGTGTGTGTGTGTCGTCTTCTTCTTTTAAGGCACAAACACATAATATAGAGCCTCCATTATCCACCACACTTCTGCAACAGAGCCTTTAGAGGAAGAGTGCTTTCAGAGATGACAGTCCAGAGAATACCTCCTCACCACCGCCGCTTAACTTCAGGGGATAAATGGGGCTTCGTGTGTGTGTGTGTGTGTGTGTGTGTGTGTGTGTGTGTGTGTGTGTGAGTAAATACGAAAATTCAACACACCAGAAGGAGTCAATCAATACATTGACCCATCCAACCGCACAATCCGCACCAGCAGAGTGTCGTTGCTCCCGGGCAAACCCCCATAGCCGATTTCCTTTTGAACGATCATTTCACCCCCCCCCAAAAAAAAGGAAAAAAAAATGGTTTGCTCTCAGTTGCACTTGTTGATTTTGAGCGGAGGGTTTGTGTAGGTTTGTCTGCATCCATGTTCCGACAAGAAGAAGCAGTTGCAGCGAGTTTCTTGGGTTTTGACGGATGAGACAACACAAATAAATTATTTAACGCGACCTTGAAAACCCGGAATCCTGGCGTGGTCAGGACATCTCGGAGCTCCACCGATGCACACGGCTGCTCGCAGTTCCAGTGCCTGCGTGAACGCCGTTCCTCTCGTCCAATCACGTAGTTCGATCTGATCTTTTTGACCTGCGCACTCTGATGTTTCTGACGTGTGCATAAAAGAAGGTGTGAGTCTTCCCAAGGTTTTCTGCTGCAGTCGCAGAGCGGAGGCCACGTAAACACTGACAACACATTAACCCCGCGGCGGCGGCCTCAGAACACGGAGTGAATGCGCGGTACGTCCACGCGTCACGCGTCGCGTCCTCCGTGTAAAAGGAGCAAGAAAGAGGCCGGAGCCGGGAGCCGCAATTGGATCGACCCCCGCTGACCTCCGGTGTGGAGCAGGGCGGGGAGAGGAGTTGTTGGCAAACAACAGGCGCTGATTGAAGTCAAGGAGCAACGCGGCGAGCTGCCCGCCTCCTTTTGTTCCGCCGTCCTTTCGCCGCAACGCCAGCGTTTCATCGGGATGTCCACGCTGGGAAATGTCACGCTTTCCCCATTTTAAGCAACAAAATAAAAAGATTCTGCAGCAGTGTCCGTGTGAATTTACCTGAAAATCGTGTTGCTTTTCCCAAACTGTTAATAATACCTCTAATCATTTTACACAGGTGCTACTTCAACTGCTGTCGAATTTAACCTGTATTCCGGGGTTGAAACTGTAAAAACATACGTCATGTTCCTGTGTTTCTTGCACGGGACAGTTTTGCAAATCCTGTATGCAAGGCACAAGGTGCACAGTAATTTAGTTTCAGTTGATGCAATTTATGTTTTAACTCATTTCATGCATAGTTTGTTAATGAACGCGTTGTGACATTGGGAGCTGGAGACAGTGTTAATGTTCCGATGGTCGTATCAGGTGATTTACATTAAACACTAATAGTTCTTAAAAGTTCTATTCGGTAATTTTACTTTCAATAAAATGTATTACCATGTTTTTACCTAAAAATCAGGTAGAGTAAATACAGTGAAGAAAATAAGTATTTGCTATTTAGCTATTTCTCCCACTTAGAAATCATGGAGGGGTCTGAAATTTTCATCGTAGGTGCATGTCCACTGTGAGAGAGATAAACTAAAAAGAAAAATCCAGAAATCACAATGCATGATTTTTTAATGATTTATTTGTGTGATATAGCAGCAAATAAGGTTTTGAACACCTGAGAGAATGAATGTTAATATTTGGTACAGTAGCCTTTGTTTGCTATTACAGAGGTCAAACGTTTCCTGTAGTTTCTCACCAGGTTTGCACAGACTGCAGGAGGGATCCTGGCCCACTCCTCCACACAGATCTTCTCTAGATCAGTCAGGTTTCTGGGCTGTCGCTGAGAAACAGAGTTTGAGCTCCCTCCAAAGATTTTCGATTGGGTTCAGGTCTGGAGACTGGCTGGGCCATGCTAGAACCTTGATATGCTTCTTACGGAGCCAGTCCTTGGTTTTCCTGGCTGTGTGCTTTGGGTCGTTGTCGTGTTGGAAGACCCAGCCACGACCCATCTTCAATGCTCTGACTGAGGGAAGGAGGTTGTTCCCCAAAATCTCACAATACACAGCCGCAGTCATCCTCTCTTTAATGCAGTGCACTCGTCCTGTCCCATGTGCAGAAAAACACCCCCAAAGCATGATGCTACCACCCCCATGCTTCACAGTAGGGATGGTGTTCTTCGGATTGTACTCTTCATTCTTCTTCCTCCAAACACGCTTAGTGGAATTATGACCAAAAAGTTCTATTTTGGTCTCATCTGACCACAAAACTTTCTCCCATGACTCCTCTGTATCATCCAAATGGTCATATGCAAACTTAAGACGGGCCTTGACATGTGCTGATTTAAGCAGGGGAACCTTTCGTGCCATGCATGATTTCAAATCATGACGTCTTAGTGTATTACCTACAGTAACCTTGGAAACGTTGGTCCCAGTTCTTTTCAGGTCATTGACCAACTCCTGTCGTGTAGTTCCGGGCTGATTCCTCACCTTTCTTAGAATCATTGAGACCCCACGAGGTGATATCTTGCATGGGGCTCCACTCCGATTGAGATTGACCGTCATGTTTAGCTTCTTCCATTTTCTAATGATTGCTCCAACAGTGGACCTTTTTTCACCAAGCTGCTTGGCAATTGCTCCGTAGCCCTTTCCAGCCTTGTGGAGGTGTACAATTTTCTCTCTTGTGTCGTTGGACAGCTCTTTGGTCTTCGCCATGTTACAAGTTAAAGTTTTGCTGATTGTATGGGGTGGACAGGTGTCTTTATGCAGCTAACCACTTCAAACAGGTGCATCTGATTAAGGATGATACATGGAGTGCAGGTGGACTTCTAATGGGCGGACTAACAGGTCCTTCAGGGTCAGAATTCTAGACGACACACAGGTGTTCAAATACTTATTTGCAGTACTTGTTTTCTTCACTGTATATATTTAAATATAAATACACTTTGCCTGGGTCAAAATTGACCCTTACAATACAGTATGTAAGAAACCTGAGGGTAACGTAAGACCAGAGAGGATAATTTAGGATCTGTAGACGGCCACTAAAACATCTGCTGAGGATAAATCATTCGGTCTTTTCCTCTTTCCAAATAGAGACCTCTGCAGACACCTTATATTGGTTTTGTCATCCATCTGTGGGATCATTTACTGGAGCGGGTTCGATAGATTACAATAGATTTTGTCATGATATGAAGTCATTTGCATGGAATTTCTAACTAACGTCGGTTTACCTCATTACTGCTGTCTATTGAAAGGCTGATTTGCTTGTTTTCTTTCTTTTTTGATTTGCTGTGATACTACTCTACAATCAGTTTGATTATTTTGTCCCTTCCACTCAGGCTGAACAAAAAGAGAAGATTCGTAGCACAATTTAAGCGTTTCCCTGGTTTGATGTCGTCAGTGTTGTGCCTGTAGACGCTATTACAGGCGAGGGGCTCCATCCTTCCCTATTACCAAATAACAGGCGTCGTGTGCACATGCTGCTTTATCACTCGGGTAAGTGGCGTCGCCTCTAAAAACGCACATGAGCTGATTGGCCGGATACGGCGATGCCCCCCGGGCTTTACGGCTGCACAGCGATACCTGGTGTGTGTGTGTGTGTGTGTGTGTGTGTCCTGAGCTGTTGCATATATAGGGACATCATTAGTCAACTTCCTTGTTTAAATAAAGGCTACAAGGTCTGAAAAGGCCTTGCGTAACCGATACGCAAATCCGGCAAATCCGGAGAGTCGACGCAGTTAACGTGGCCGTTTTGTTCTCCTTTTTATGTAACCTGGTTATTGTCTGTGTTTACGTAACGCGCGCCATCTGCGTATGTGTTTAGTCAGGGGTGAAGCAAGCCTCTGCGCAGATGGCGCATCAGCAAATTGTTTTCAGGTGCTCGACGCTCCAGCTGTTCTTAGCCTATATGTGAAAATAAATAAATAAATTAACAAATAAATGAAAATTCCCAAGGACAGCACGTCCTGATTGTAAATGCTGCATGAGCTTAGACACTTATTCATACCTCTGTCGAATACAAGGGATTTCTTTATTTTTCCAATTACAAATTATTATTTCACTTCAGTTTTTACTTAAATAGGACACAAAAGAAAGTCTGAAGCCATAATTGATTTGTGTTTCGTTAGAATGTGCAAATAAACCAAAAATCACATCCAACAAATGACTATGAAAGACTTACTTTTGTGTCCTATTTAAGTAAAAAACATTGCATTTGATAGGGATATGAATAATTTTGGGCTTAAAGTCAAAGTCAATTTTATTGTCAATTTCTTCACATGTACTTGACATACAAAAGAATGGAAATTGCGTTTCTCACTATCCTATGCGTTTTACATGTACAACAACACAGCTTAAGGCTACTTTAGCCTAGTGTTGCTAAACTAGGAATGAACAAACACGTATGACAGGACCAGACATGAGTAGTAGGGTGTGGAAAGAATTCAACAAGACAAAACAAGACGAAACAAGACAACACTGATTGTCCCAGCTGTGTGCATTATGGGGTACTTGTTGTTGTAATGTAATGGCTAGTGCAATAACAATATAAGCAGCAAGTGTGTGCAAAATTAAAGCACTTGGATTATGTGGTGATTCAGTTCTGTCTCATTGCTACAGACACTGAAACCTGCAGGAATGCACCGACCGTTCCATCACATCCAAACTGAATAACAACCATCAATTAGGTCGTCGCGGATAAACATAAATACGCTTTTACAGTTCCCCATAAAAAATCTCGGGAATGTGTTGTGTGGCTGTCGATTAACCTCTGATTCCCCAACCAAATCGCTTCACCAATAGCCGGCCATCAGCGGGGGCCATTCCAATGACAAATGCCTGGCGTCTGGGGGGGTAATTGATATACGGGGGACGGCGTTGCCCCCCCCCCCTTCCTCGCCATTGGGGTCTTGGGTATTTACACGCTTGACCCGGCTCTTTTATGGCCCCCCGCTTATGCTTAATGGACCAGGAGAGCCGTAGCTCACAGTTTACCCCCCCCCCCCTCCTACATAAGATGATGCATGATATGATTCCACTCTGTCAGGTTAAATCAAATGCGTAGCCACCGTAATGCTGCTTTTTACTCCTGTTGCTTGATCACGCTGCAAATTAGTGTAAATGTTGAGCTCGCTTTCAGTAATAATGTGTAGAGTTTGGGGTGATATCACGTGTATGAATAGCTGAAAACACCTGTATGTGTGTGTGTGTGTGTGTGTGTGTGTGTGTGTGCCTTCAGGCCTGTTAAGGGCCAATAAACACATTGAATTTGTCTACGCACTATGTCGAAGAGCCTATTTACCAATGTGCGAGAAAAAAAAAATCTTGTTAATAAATTGCCTACAGTACTTATCCTTTCCAGTAAATACAGGGGTGACAATGTGGTGTGACTGAAAAAGCACTAAAACTGGAAAAAAAAGGACCAGAATGTACGATACTAAGAAATAGGTTGAATTTATTAATAGAGCATTTATAGATGGGTCTGCATCAAGCAGAACTCTGCTTCTACATATTTATTTAATATATTTTACAACTCTTGTATATTGTATATATATCGTGCTAAATCATGCACAGCTTTGACAAAAAAGTCAAATGAAAAAAACGGAGTAATTTGACTTCTTATCGTTTCCTCTATTGTTGTTTCTGTTCTAGTTGTGACCTATCGCTGCTTTGTTTTAAGTAGATAAAGTGATATAAAAAAAGTGCTTTATGATGGACTTAATGTGCAGAAATAAAAGTATGAGTCAACTTCTGGGCGTCATCCAGGGAGAGAGAGAAGTTCTTACTCCAGCAATGTTCCTTCCAACAATGTTGATTTGTATTTTTTAAAGCCAGACCTTCCAGTCTAGCCGATAACTACAGCGCTTTATTATAGTGTCACGCCTGTCTCGTCTTTGTTCAATTTGCGAACATGTTCACGCATCCACTGTTTCACACCAGACAGCCAATTCATCAAAGGGTTGAAGGCATCGGGGTCATCTGCTGCCACAGATAAACATAACCGCAGTATTATCGGCATAAAAAATGAAAATCCACTCCCAGCGATCACAGATAACCAACAGACGGAAACAATAAAAGACCGAGAACGGAACCCTGCGGAATACCAGAAGAGATTGTGTGTGTTTTCGGGCAAGATAAGTGTGAAACCTTGGTAGGTGTGTCGTAGGAGTGTGTTGTGATAGGCCGTGAGAGAACGCAGACGTTTTTATCATCAGTGCTGTTGAGGGGCCGTGTCCTTTTCTGCCTTCTCCAAAAAGGCGGAAGAGATCGGGTCGAGGCGTCTGCAGCCAGGCACCTCCAACGAAAAGCAAATATGAGTGTGATGCTACAGGAGACGGATGATTCAGGCTTCAGAGGATCATAAGTGTGTTTTTTTTTTACTTGAAAACAAGAACTGTGCCAGTAGCTTGATGGCAAAAAAGAAAAATTTAGTGTTTTGTAGATATCATTAAACAGCTTCCTATGGACAAAGTGATGCAGACCAGAACATAGGTTGTTAATCATTTATATATTATGGTACAGTAGCACTAAGAAGTTGTAGGCATGTGTTGTGTTTCGTTCAGTTTTTATTAATTTAGTATTAATAAATTCACTCAACAAAATATTCATCATAGGTTTAGTCAATTTTTGACATTTAAATCCTGAAATATTGCATATTTCACCTTAAGTGGTGTCTAGTTATTTAGTAAAAAATGTATTTGCAAGTTCTGAATTGATTCATTACTGAGATTTGCTGCCACATCAACACTATGTAGTTAAAGGGATTAGTTTGTGTTCAGGAAAAATTGAACAGAAACATCTAGAAATCTAGCTAGAATTACACAGAACATTTAGTTGTTTTTAATTAATTTTAGCTGCTAGCTTTTGCCATCACATCAGCGTATCTCTCCAAATGGAAGAAGGTGTTATCCAGGTGTTGTACCAGCTAAGGTAACTAGACAATCAATGGAGCTGGCAATAAACTTAATAAAATAAAAGCAGGACTGTAGTCCTTAAGGTTCAGTCTGGGTCAGCACTGACTTCTCCATCAGACTGTGTTAATGCTCATAGCTGTGGTGCTGCCTTCCTCCATGCTCCTGGCTGCTGTTCTGTGTTTTATGATGTATTTGTTAGTGTGACAGGTATTTTTCTTACAGTAATATATTATTATCTGCAATAATTATATAACTTACTATACAATTTGTATGTATGTTATATAATATGTGTATATCTCACTTGTACATAATATACCACAACTGTTTAAATTATTACTAGTTAGATTATATCTGCATTTCAATTCTTTGTGCTGGTGACATATGCAATGATAATAAAGTTGAATCTAATCTGAATCTAATCTTAAGGTTCAGTCTGGGTCAGCACTGACTTCTCCATCACATTGTGTTAATGCTCATAGCTGTGGTGCTGCCTTCCTCCATGCTCCTGGCTGTTGCTCTGTGTTTTATGACGTATTTGTTAGTGTGACAGGTATGACAGCTGCTGCCAGATCAGCTGGTTTTCAGCTACATGTTAAGGTCTGTTTATTGGAGTTTTAGCTGGGTTTTTAACCTGGAAGGATCTAATGAAATCTGACTCACTCTGGAACTAAGTTCTACTATGAGAGAGCAGCGTTCACAGCCGGAATGAACGATTATCAAGAGAAGTAAAGTTCACGTTTAACCAGAATATGAAACACACACCTACAAGTTCGTAGTGCTACTGTACCATGATCAATAAATGATGAACAACCTATGTGTTAGTCTGCATCACTTTGTCCATAGGAAGCTGTTTCATGATATCTACAAAACACAGAATCTTCAACAAATGTGAAAATAAAACCTTGGGTGAGGAGAACATAACGTTGTGATGTAGAATTAAGGGACCTATTGGAAAAAAAACAACAATCTCATCCTTTAAGCACAGCGATGAGTTAACATCGTAGTAGGAGGAGCGACCCTTTTTCTTCCATTATGTGGAGTTATTGGATCCGTTATGTCGTAAAGATATCGATTCATTTTTAATGCGGCTGCACAGTTTTTAAAATCGTTTCTTTGAGTGGGGAAAAAAAAAAAACACTCCGGGTTTGACAGTCACTTGATGCTGAGAACGTAAAAGTGGCGTTCTAGTCAAAACATTTATTAATTTTTTAATTTGTTTTGATTGAGAGGCGAACGTGGCTGGTGACTAACACTGGCTGCTGCTCCACATCCCACCTGTCCTCCTCTGACTCCTGGAGAAAAGTGTCGCCATCAGGCCTCCAGTCACCGTGATGTATTTATCTGCGGCTCTCCATCGTGACTGATGCTTTTCCATTAGCATGGAGGAGGGGGGGGGGCTTTTAAATCTCCGTCCAGCGCCTGAATAAATCCCCCCCCCTCTTCCCTCTTGCCTCTTTCCTCCTGCTCTCCACTCTGCTCATATCTCTGTTACTATCCGCTGATCATTCTCATCCATCCCTTCACTCCCGGCCTCGCTATCTTTCTATCAGCCCCCCATTCCCCCCCCCCCCCCCCCCCCCCCCACGTCCTCCTCCATCCCCCCTCCCTCCGTCTAGCCTACACAGCGCCTGGTAATCCACCTAAATTCTATTTTTTTTTTTATTCTAAATGGCCGACTAGCCCGACAGTGTCCCCTGAACGACTTAGCGTTATTGAATGAAACGCGGTAAACGCCGCCGCCGGGGGGGTCGTGAGGGGCTGGGGGGTACGGGGGGGGGGGGGGAATTAACGCCACATCGCATCACTCTCACCCTCCATCTCCTCGGCCCGACTATTGTTTTTTATTGAAGGATCGGGGCTGATGCGAGTGTAGTCAAATGCAATACAGAGCTGCCACTTTCGATCAGCGTGATAGAGATGGTTGGCGCGGGGCTTTTTCTTTCTTTCTTTTCTTATTTTTCATCTTTAAATCTCGCATTTGCTGCTTCATTTTCATTTCGTTTTTTTTTGCCAGGCATTGGAAAAACTTCACAGGAGTGCTTTAAAAAGCAGAAAGGACCGGGGGACGTCTAAATCTGCAGCGATACCTTGAAGATTCGCCCTTAGAATAACACAGCTCACGCACAAAAGCGTTTGAATCCATTCAACGGGGGCATCACCTGTCCTAATGATAACGTTTTATGCTCCCACACTGGTGTTAGAAAGCGGAATCGTAAGCCAGAGAGTTACGGTAATTGTTTTCTTGGCGGAATCACAAACCCACACGTGTGCTCCCAGCAGCCGGGCTTTGAATTCTGTATTTTTTTTTTTTTTATTTTTGCACAGGAACAACCCCCCCGTCACTTCCCGGGTCGGTGCCGAGTTGAGAATTAAACACCTTCCTCCGCAGAAACGTCCGTGGCCCGCGTCCAGCTTTCAATCTCTATGCTAATCCCCCCCCCCCTCCTTCTTTTTGAGGGGATTCCTGTGGAATTGTTTAAACCCAGTTAGGCCTTGTTAGTGAAATAAATGAGGCTCCGATCGTCTGTAACTATGGTAACGTGCCACCGTGTCAGACCCCCTGCAGGATCGTCGATGAGCAGAGGAAACAACCCGAGCGACTTCGGGATCGATCGAGTGTCGATGAAGATGACGATGCATCACGTCAGGTCACAATGATATATTGGTTATTATGAGTGGAGCCATTTATCATGTTTTTTAAATCCGCTTCCCAAATCAGTTTCATTAATACATTCAGTCAATTCTTTTTTTTAAATTCACTTTTTATTGATTTTTCACAAATACAAAATGGAACAGGAAGGACCACAGGCAGATATTGACTAGCAAAGTTTTACACTTTGCTAGTCGATATATATATATACACTCACTGGCCACTTTATTAGGTACACCATGCTAGTAACGGGTTGGACCCCTTTGCCTTCAGAACTGCCTCAATTCTTTGTGGCATAGATTCAACAAGGTGCTGGAAGCATTCCTCAGAGAGTTTGGTCCATATTGACATGATGGCATCACACAGTTGGTGCAGATTAGTCGGCTGCACATCAATGATGTGAATCTCCCGTTCCACCACATCCCATAATGCTCTATTGGATTGAGATCTGGTGACTGTGGAGGCCATTTGAGTACAGTGAACTCATTGTCATGTTCAAGAAACCAGTCTGAGATGATTCCAGCTTCATGACATGGTGCATTATCCTGCTGAAAGTAGCCATCAGAAGTTGGGTACATTGTGGTCATAAAGGGATGGACATGGTCAGCAACAATACTCAGGTAGGCTGTGGCGTTGCAACGATGGTTAATTGGTACCAAGGGGCCCAAAGAGTGCCAAGAAAATATTCCCCACACCATTACACCACCACCACCAGCCTGAACCGTTGATACAAGGCAGGATGGATCCATGCTTTCATGTTGTTGATGCCAAATTCTGACCCTACCATCTGAATGTCGCAGCAGAAATCGAGACTCATCAGACCAGACAACGTTTTTCCAATCTTCTATTGTCCAATTTCGATGAGCTTGTGCAAATTGTAGCCTCAGTTTCCTGTTCTTAGCTGAAAGGAGTGGCCCCCAGCGTGGTCTTCTGCTGCTGTAGCCCATCTGCCTCAAAGTCTGACGTACTGTGCGTTCAGAGATGCTATTCTGCCTACCTTGGTAGTAACGGGTGGTTATTTGAGTCACTGTTGCCTTTCTATCAGCTGAACCAGTCTGGCCATTCTCCTCTGACCTCTGGCATCAACAAGGCATTTCCACCCACAGAACTGCCGCTCACTGGATATTTTTTCTTTTTCGGACCATTCTCTGTAAACCCTAGCGATGGTTGTGCGTGAAAATCCCAGTAGATCAGCAGTTTCTGAAATACTCAGACCACCAACAACCATGCCACGTTCAAAGTCACTCAGATCACCTTTCTTCCCCAAACGGATGCTCGGTTTGAACTGCAGGAGATTGTCTTGACCATGTCTACATGCCTAAATGCACTGAGTTGCCGCCATGTGATTGGCTGATTAGAAATTAAGTGTTAACGAGCAGTTGGACAGGTGTACCTAATAAAGTGGCCGGTGAGTGTATATATATATATATATATATATATATATATATATATATATATATTAGGAGGGAGTGATGTTATTAATGCATTTGTACATCACTGAATGTCAGATTATTAAAGAAATGTAGAAAGAGGAAGAGGAAAGAAGTGAATAATAATAATAATAGAAACAATAAAATAATAATAGTAATATATAACATTCAGTCACTTATATATTTAGCATCATATTGCCTTGAGAATTAAACCCCCCATGGGGGCCAACGGCATACATAGGGCTGATTATTTCCCTGATTGTTCCTGCTTTCTGTGTTATAATACACCACCCGGGTAGCAGCTATATTTCAGCCCGTAATTTCGCTTCCGTGCGATTAGCCTGCTGCTATGGCATGGCAGCCAGCGTGGGGTCTGTTCACAACCCGGGCCCGAGCGGCGCCGCGCTCTCGTCAATCCGCGCTTCGTCGGCCAAGACAAACGAGGGAATACGTTTCAGGTGGCGACGCTAACGACCTTTAGCGGGCAGGAAGTCTTTTGTTACCCTCCTTTTCTTCTCCTCCTTTCCTTCCTTCTGTCTTTTTTGTTCCCTGCACGTAGATCTCCGGTAATTGCTTTTGTATGCCTGTGTATGCCTGTGTGTGTATGCCTGTGTGTGTGTGTGTGTGTGTGTGTGTGTGTGTGTGTTCCGCTGAATATCGTTTGCTCGTGACTGAATCGGAAGTCATCGGTGCTCGCGTCCTGACGTGAATGGGTTCATTCAGGTGGAGGCCGGAGCCGAAACAGAAGCAGTTTTTCTGGTTTCTCAATTTTCCACCGCTATTGTTGAACACTCCATCCGCTCAGCCGCTGCAAAACCGTGCAATTTGAAATTATTGTAGTTTGAAGAGAGTTTTTTTTTTGCCGTTTCACGGCAATGGCACCTAATGTAATTACGGTTGAGTGGAGGAAAACAACAACAGCAACAAAGCAAAGTTCACAAAGTGCAGTTGCTGTTGCAGGGAATTTATGTCGTGCAGTTGTGATTAAGGATGCATCTGCATCGTACAATTGTGTTGTTCCATTTCTTGTGGACAAGAAGTATTGCGCATAAGAGAAAGGAGGAAAAAAAAAAGAAAGGACTTCTACGCATTTTTGGGTGAGTGACAGAAAATGCCTTTGTCCCTTCAACTATTGAAGGCTCCCATTTCCTCAGAAGTACATTTTAAAAGCTTTTTTTTTTTCGCTGTGGAGAATAGAACATTCGGTCCAATTTGAGAACAGGAGAGCAGCGAGGCTGCATCACACCCACCTGTGACAAGCGCCCACACTTCTTTCCTTTGCCTTTTTTTTTGTTTTTAATACCATTACACTATACGGTAGGTGGTGAATCCCGCGGGTTTGAGACAGGGCCGCACGTTGCATTCTATTCATAGGAAATTTCTTGAGGAGAAAAGACACATCTGTGACAACAAAGTCATTCTAAGTAGTTTTTTTTTTTTTTTTATCTTCAATAGCCGTACAGTTAATTCCCCTTCAGCAGCACCCCGGAAACATCCGTGTGAGATGAGCTGTGGAAATGTCCCCATTTGAGCTGCATTCAGGAGTCTCTTTGTTCCTCTCCGCTGGGTTCCAGCCGAACCGGCATTACTATGAATAGAAAATCTGATGGTGATGTAAAGCAAGCATTGTGCATGTGTGTGTGCACGCGGACACATGATATACATGTCCACCTGCTGTTTTGATCATTTCTTTCTTATTATAAACTCAAAGAGATCAAAAGAGACGGCGAAGAGAAAAAAGGCTGTCCTACATAGGCGAGGTTATAAACAGAAACAAGGATGTTCCTTTGGAAAAGTATGAAAAGGGAGAGGAATGAACATAATTAGCGCGTTTCGTGTCGTACGTCTCATTGTGTTGCATCGAGGGTTACCCGCCAATTACGTAATGAAACGAATGACAAAAGAATGATCAGTTAATTATCATAAGGTGAGTATTTCTGGGGAAAAAGCCTGATTAGCTTTAATTAGATTAATTAAAAAAAAAAATCTCAGACACAGCTCTACACAATATTTCACATCTTTAGCCATTTTTATGTATTTAAATGGCTTTAAATGGCAAATTAACACTTCTGTGAACATGATTTAGATCAATAGCCGAGTCCTTTATTATAGCGTCCAAATAATGTTTCTAAAACATTTTATGAGCCAATTATTAACCATTAACCAACATTAAAATCATTTAATCGAACAATTGTTATTTTTGCCAATCTGAGATTCATGTGCTTGGATTTAAATGACAAAAGGCTGCGTATTATATACACACACACACACACACACACGCACACACACACACACACACACACACACACGCACTGTGTGCACCGACGCCGTTCTGCATCCAAGCCCGTGAGAACCCATGATCTAATGACACAGGAGCACACGCGTGTGACTGCCGTGCCGATAGAGGTCGTGTTCCTACACAGATCGCGATAAGGAGCCTTCTGATCGTTGGACGTTGATGTGTCCGCGCGTCCTCTCGCGTGCATCCGTTATCGACGTCCCCTGACGAGGGCTACTGTTAAATCATTACTGTCCCGTAATTACTCTGTAAGATCTCTGTGCTGCTGCCGTGTTTACTGCGGATCTTAAAGATTAGGACAAGCATGCAACGGAATTGTAATAGTTGTTTGCAGTGAAATACGGATTATAAAAAGCTAAAATGGTGCGACACTGAGTGAACACCTCACCCCAAAGATCAGCGGATCGCTTGAAACCCCCAACCACCCCCCCCCCCCCTCATCCACGCTGGGTTGCATCCACATTCAATTACAGCCCTTGGCGACACAACAAAAAACACTCTCACCGGACGATAAGGCCCCAAACCCGCGTGTTTGAAAAGGCCAAGATAAGACCTGAATGGAGATTAGAGGTGGTCAAGGTTAATGTGGAGAGCCAGGCTCTACTCGTGCTCAGCGAGAGGATAATTGAGCTCTCGTGGACCGGCGATAAAAGCAACTTTTAATCTCTCCCCAACCGTTTTAATGAAACCTGGAAATCCCTGCAGAGAGTCAGGAGACATTTCTTTGCAGCGCCAAATAAAGAAAAGGGAAATTTGTGTATTACATTCAACCCAGACGGCTTTTTTTTTTTTTTTTTTTTTTGCAGCCCTCTATGCTCTCACAAGGTCGGGTCACAGAGTCCCTTTCAACGGATGTGAGATGTGGCCAGAAAAGCATGAACGAGTATTTAAAATTTCACAATGCAATCTGGGGATCTTTGCACAGGACTCTTGCAAACAGCTAAACAGGTGCGGGCAGAGCCAAGTTAATTGAGAAGGAACACAGCCACTCTGACATTCACACTGAACTCTGAGATTAAAGACTAATGATAAATGAACGCTTCTATCAGATTAATCAAACGGCGAGGAGATTCAATTCAGCCGCTTCCTGGTTTTGGTGGCATAATTACTTTTTTTTAAATTTCTCAGCATCCAATTTTTTGCCACCAAAAGAAAGATCAAATACCGAAAGAGCTGAAACCCACATAGAGGTCACGCCGCATTTTAATTAATTCTTAGCACTTCTTAAAATAAAACCTGGCGTGCTGCACGGGTGAGAGTTTCTACCCAAAACAAAACTGTGATCATAAATATTTTCACGGTGAGAAAAATCGTTTTCATTTATAAACACTGAGGCGTGTGGAGCGTTGGATCGGGGAGATGGAGGTAAAGGCCTCTATCTGAGGCGCCGCCACGTTTATCCATAATTTAGCAGCTGTTATATTATGTTTCTCAGGACGTCAATATGAGAATGCTGCCTAATTAATCATCTCTCCACAATCCGTGCTGCACCAGTGACAAAATGTCAATTAAAAATGGTTTTATATATATATATATATATATATATATATAGTCCTTATACCTATAAGTACAGTAGCAATACTTGAATGCAACAAACAATAGTAAACCATAGAAACGCTTGCTACAGAAGAGATGTGCATTGTGCATTTATCAAATCCCTTGGGATGCTTGCATATAAATTAAACATGAATAGGAGTCATTAGAACCAATTTAAGCGTAAGCCTCTGAATCAGAGCTACCTGCAGAAAGGCTTTTCACTGGGAGTCTTTATTACCGCTGAACACTCCGCGCTGCACAATGCGACCTTAATGGAGTACGATGACATGCGCGCCGCGCCGGGCTAAATGGATTACGCTGCTCGCGTCGTCGCCCACCGCCACTCACCGCCGGCGACACCTGAGACAAGCCGCCGCTTCCAGATCAGTCCGGCTTTTTTTTTTTCTCGACTTTTCGATAAGTGCGATTTATTGCGAGGCCGGTAAAAGAAACCCTCTGCCTTCCCCTCTGTCATTCCTCATTTTTCTCGGCTCCTCTCTTGTATCATACTTGTTCTGATTGCCCAGCCCATTACTTATTTCCTTCTTCTCCCCCCTCCGTCTGCAGCTTGGCGACTCCTTCTGAGTCCTCCTCTCTGGCTGTGTGATTAGTCGGTTTGAAAGCGGGTCTGCAGCTCTCTGATAGCATCCGTCTCCCCCCTACACACACACACACGTTTCTGCACGGAACAAAATAACTTTGGAGTTAAATAGCTGCGACTGAGTGCTTTGCTGCATGCATGTGTGTGTGCATGTGCGTGTGTGTGTGTTAAAGGGTTATAAAGGGACCGGTGGATGTATAGCGGCAACAGAGCTTGACGTTCCCATTCACAGGCGAGTAGTAGTTGACAGAACTCCGTGTGCCCTCATGTTCACTGGCTAAAATGTTTATAGCAACGCATCAAAAGAAAAATGTACCAGTCCCCCCCGAACCACAAATGTATTTTGTATGTTGGATGTTAACAGCGCTGCTTAGAAAGTCAAAGCATGAAGGGAAGGAGCCTCCGCCTGCTAATGGAGTGAAGTCCTTACGGTGAGTCAGACGCCACCTTTTGAATAGTATTTTTAGCCTGAGCAGTGGGCTCCGCTTTGGATGGATTGCCGTGACATTTCGCGCGGACGTTCATCATTCCCAGAGGATGAATCCTAATGACTTGGGTGATCCCTTGACTTTTCATCCGGCGCCCATCAGCTCATGGTCGCCAGCTGATGTATCGTAATGAATTTGTTGACATTTGTCGTATCGAGCGAGGCGTCCAAACGGCCGCGGGACGCATCGACGTTGAATCGGATGCAGGATGCATTCGTGTTCCCCCGAGGATGAATTGCAATCACGGTGGTTATCTACAAGCTTATTATCTACCATAATACTATAATATATTACCAAATAACTGCAAAACCAATAACACTAATTATGAAAATTGTGTGTGTGTGTGTGTGTGTGTGTGTGTGTGTGTGTGTGTGTGTGTGTGTGTGTGTGTGTGTGTGTGTGTGTGCTGCTTCCTGCTTCATCAGAGGCCTTGATATAGGTCCCATATAGTTAAAAAAAAGTGATATGTAATTACTTCTTGATTATAAGAAGGTCTAGATGGTCCGTAAACCCTGGTTGTATGTTTCAGTGAGACTTCCGTGGAGTTGTGATGTCACAACCGTACTGGCTACCGTACCCTTCCCAATTCAATATTAATGAGACAGACACAAAACGTAGAAACTTTAGGGAGGAGATGTAAAAACTATACAAATAAAAGAGGCCTTTTGGTTCCTCAAATCCACAAATAATATATCAACGTAAATATGGGGGCCTTTAAGGCTGATTTATATTTCTGCATTGAATCACCCAGAGACTATAACGTATAGCTATGCCAACAGGCCGTGGTTTCCCTATTTTAGCTGAAACAGGCTCCACCATTCTAAAGGTTCCCAACTGACGATGATTAAATTCAAGAATGGAAGTACCACGTCAACTTTGACCGTCCCTGTCTGTTCCAGCTGTTCTCCTGACCCTTGTTGCTTATCCATCTGTTTATTTTTATTTTTGTGTTACCTTCCTCCCACCACATCCATCACCATTGTCCCTTTCTCTACATGAAAAAGGGAACATTTGGCTCAAATTGGAAAATACCGACGTAAAAGGAAGGACATCACGGAACATTTTTTATTAACCAACTGCGACCACAAAGGTAAAGGTACATGTTAATCACAATGCGGACCATTGTTCGATTCTAATGGGATTACTTGACCGAAATAAAAGAGGCCTGGAAACCAAAGGGACGTAGAGATGGAGGCCAAAAAAGCAAGAGAGTGAGGGAAGGCCCAGGCCACCCCCTATAGCAGTGCCCCCCAATAGAAGAATAGCTTTATTAACTGTAGCAGGAAAGATCTAAAGTGCATCTAAAATAAAAAATTAAATTAAATCCTTATCAAACTTACCATGGTTTTACATGGTCAGTCAGAAAATGTTTAAATAAGGATTTAATTTTATTTTTTAATTTCAGATGCTGAAAAATAAAACTACATAAATGGTCTTATCAGTGATTGTGGTGTAATGTCTTTAATGTCTTTGTCTCCAACATTTCAGACTCAGTAACACACCGGTCTTTCACAGTGAACCAAGCGCTACAGACGCTTTGTCATATTTCCTCGTCTTAGCTTTGGGAGACTTTCGTTTGTCTCTTTATCTCCGTCTCTCTCCGCCTGTCTTCTCATCCCTGTTAAATATGTTTTCATGGTGTCACTTGGTGTCTACACTTCATACTCATACTCTGTGCTGTATGCTCCCTGCTCACACTCTGCCAATGAGAGCACCACTGCCCCTAATGTAGTGGAGGTGCAACTGCACTTTTTGTTCCACTCCCACTATTTGAGAACCACTGCCATAGACCAAGTGGCCACATAGAACATATTTCTAAAGTTTTTTTTTTCAGAATAATAGTTTTTATTCCCAAAGATCTGTATTTTGACACACGGCTACTACCAGGAAAATTAGAATATCATGTAAAAGTTGGTTTATTATTCAAGCAATATTCTAATTTCCTTAGTTTTTGAATTTTAGGTTTTTTGAAGATGCCTAGTCCTAATCAGCTGAATCAAAATAAAAAAAAGCTTGAGTTATCTCACTTTGCATGTAATGAGTCTATAAAATGTCCTGGTTTCACCTTTAATGTTGGACTGCCTGAATAAAACAACTTTTGTATCTGTATATGTAACACTAGACATCAGTGGTGAACATATTTCATATTAGGATGATTAGTAAATGTCACTTTGGGACTTAATGAGTTAAGTTCTGCCAAAGAGAGCAACACTGCCCCCTAATGTAGTGGAGGTGCAATTGCACTTTATTCTAGGGCATAAAAATAAAATCAAATAAAAAAATACAAACGCATGTTGCTGGAGGTCAAACACGCCCCCCTTGATGGAACCTCAGGCCCATGCCGCGTCCCACTATTTGAGAAATGCTGGTGTAAACTGATGTGAAGTCTCGACAACTCTTAAACAGCCCGAGACTCATACTCTGTGCTGTATGCTCCCTGCACACACTCTGCCAATGAGAGCGCCACTGCCCCCTAATGTAGTGGAGGTGCAATTGCACTTTATTCAAGGACAGTAAAAAAAAAATCTAAAATCTAAGTCTAAATAAAAAAAACATGGGACATTGAAGCTGGTCATGGACACCACTCGGTCTGGCTGGTTAGGCGGCAGCTGTTTGTCGGTCTGGAGGCTGAAGTCCCACAGCACCCCTCCCCCCCATCAAGCATCTTACAACCCACTTTCATATGCCGGACTGTCTCTGGGGGCGTCTCTGCACAGATGGCATCTTGAGTCTGATCCACTCTGGCCCTTCAGTTCTCGTGTTGTCTGTTTTCTGGAGTGTTTTCTAGCCTTTTTGATCATCAGCCATTTACTCTGTCTAACGGTGGAATATGTGATTCATGCTTATGCTTCTGTGCTCATTTCATTCAATGATGAGCTTTCTATTAGTAGAAACATGAAGTTGTCAGAGACAAGGTTAAAATATAGCTCTTATTTTTGAGTAGCAGTGGTTTTCTATCACCAGTTTCCACCTGTAGACCTTCACCCTCATCGTATGTTGTGGAGGCCGTTAAGAGTGTGTTGTAAGACTCACCAAGCATCAATGTACAGATGCTGCAAACATCTGTGTCCAAGTCCTGTTTTTGCTGTTTAGAAGCTGGTGAGAGCCACAGCACCTGGTGCAAGGTGGATGTCTTCGGTTCCTGATTTATCATTTTCAGCATAAACAGTCATCTCCCATCCGTCTTTAAGCGCCAGATTGCAATGTCCATTTAACGGCCTTCCACTGATCTTTTTCTTATTTCCTCCTGCTGTGCAAAATCACCACAAACAACTAACAGATCATAAAGTCATCTCCGTTGTCGCTGCGGCCTGCAGCAGGAATATCTGAAGCACGACGTTCATTTATATTTTCTCCGACATCCAGCCTATAGGTGTTTCTCTAATTCACATTCCGTCCATACGTGAGTGCAGGAGGAGGAAGGTG
>JAYKQN010000009.1:362500-442500 GCA_036785175.1 Eupleurogrammus muticus | reverse complement strand
CTCACAATCAATCCCACACTGATCATCGTTTAAAAGCAGCACCCCCCCAGCCTTTTTTTATTTTATCGTCTAAGACACTGAGTTACCTTCACTGTTCCCGCTGTGTGGGCGGACGTGTCTGACTGTGACTTTTATTCTGAAGCCTCGCGCTCGCCGCTGACGGGTTTTGTTTTGTTGTCACACTCTGGATGGAGATAAATTAGCTGTAAAACTACCGTGGAGTTGCTGGTGCTTCTTTGGAGTAGAAGAGGATGCATTTAGTGGTAAATGATTGGATTGTTTTGCATCATTACACTGATTAATTTCATTTTATTTACACTCAGGTAGACATAATTATGATGTTACTATTGCGAGCAAGATGAGAGTCATGTTTAATAGTAGAACAATTAACAGTAAAATTAACAGTAAAACACGTTCCATTCTATTAATTCACTGGAATATCTCTAAAACCATGAATGTTGAAATGAATCTACAGAATCAGAATCAATTTACTATTACGGAACAAATATCATTAGATTAAATAGATAAAAATACTTTAATTAAATTTTAAAAGAAAAACTTCAACTAATTAAATTATTAAATTATTTAAAAATAATGTAATAATTAAAAATTAAATAAATTAAATATAATATCATAATAATATAAATTAAATAGAATTTAATAAAATAAAAATTAAATTATCCAATTTAGTCCAATTTTGCAGCATATTTAAAAAAAGGAGAGTAAGAAAACTCAATAAAAAAATCACAAAAACAGCCAAAAAATACAAGTAGTGGATAGTTGCAGCCCTACAGCTTATAATAAATTAAACCATTTTTATATTGTATTGATCATGTGGATATTGATGATATATATTGATGCTGTGACGGTAACATTGTGCTGTAGCTGAGGCTTTTCTCATACAATATATGCATAAAACTCAATGCTGCCCCCGTAGGTTAAAGGAATTGTTTGAATATTTATATCGCTTAAAAAGTACTGATCGCTGAATCACCGATGCAAACTAACTTGACACATCAGCTCTGGAAATGGCCCCGAGATGCTTGAGGCTGCCCCCGAGGGGGGGGTGAACGTCACGGATTCAACGGCATCAGAATGAATCAGCCTCTACTAATGGAAACAGAGGTGGGGGGGGGAGTAAAAGATTTGCACCGACTCTCCTCGAAAATGCATAAAGCTTCCCCAGCATCATCATCAGCGACAGACATTTGACTCGCAACGTGTCTCCCGTTTAGAAAAAAAAATTCTTACTGCTACTGTGCAGAGCAGTGCTTCTCAAATATTTTGTGTCGCCCCCCGCTCGACCATAAATAGAATCATTTGTCTATAAAATTGTTATAAGTACCTCTGCATAACACTGTATCCTAATTAATGTAAAAGGAGTAAAAAAGGAAGAAATATGGACCAACTTACAGCAAAGAATAGCTTTATTAACTAACAGAAAAGATTTAAAGTGCATCGGAAATTACAAAATAAAATGAAATCCTTAATTAAACATGTTTTGACTGACCATGTCAAACCATATGATACTGAAAAATAAAACTACATAAAATCTTATCAGCGTGATTGTGGTGTAATGTGTAGGTCTGGTGTCTACACTTCATACTCATACTCTGTGCTGTATGCTCCCTGCACACACTCTGCCAATGAGAGCGCCACTGCCCCCTAATGTAGTGGAGGTGCAATTGCACTTTATTATAGGACATTTAAATAAAATAAAAAAGCATGTCCCCCGAGGTCAAATACTCCCCCCCCCCCCCCCTCGAGTCTCGACAACTCTTAAACAACCCGAGACGTCACTCAAACCTGAAACGTTTCCAGGGAATGTCTCCATTGATATTTTGAAGAAGCTATAATTCCGCCCTGGTGAGGGCCAGTGTGGGAAAAAAAAAAAAAAAAAAGTGGAATCTGGAAGGTGCCTCGGGGAAGGCACTGGGGCCCAGTAGCGGAGCTATAATAAGACGTACCTGGCAGCAATATGTCAAGTGAATTTCAAGCCAGACTGGTGAGAAACCTCTGAGATCTCAGAACAATAACTATGAATACCTTTTAGCGGCCTTATATGGGATACAGATTAGACAGACTTATTATTTTTATTAATGTTCCAGTCCAGAGGCTGTTTTGGTCCTTGAAAAATGTGTCTATAAAGAAACAGCAAACAATTCCCCTGGAGACATTAAATGAGTAGGAGGACCGGCGGTACCTTTTTTTTTTTTTTTTTCTCTTTGAGTGCATGCAAAGAGAGTGAGAAATGGCTGAGGAGAGAAATAAAGACTTTTTTTTTTTATAGCTGATGAGAGAGTCGCCCGGTTAATGTAGACACGAAGCTTCCCCTGGAGGAATCGCTTAATCTCTGCCAGCCATATCTCATCAAAGCCGTTCGCCGCTAAAGATTTGGAAATGTCAGAATATGCAAAACATTAGCAGAACAAGTGCAAACACACATGGGGGGGGGGGATGAAACAAAGGAGTAGCTCTTAATTGTATGCATGATGAGTCAGTGTGCATAAAGGGAGGGGGGCTAGAGATCAACTTTTCCTCTTCCTTCCTTTTGCCTTCATTTGCACTTTCTCTTTGGTGCCTGGAGGACGTACACGGCTCCTCGCTCTTCTTTCTTTTACGCTCTCCTGCTCGTTTTCCAGGCTCTTCTCTTTCATCTTTTTACCGGCCTATCCGACGTCACGCCCTTTTGTTTTTTCGCGATACCAGAGGCCGACAACGGCCAGGGACCGATTGCTCCCGACCGTTTTCTCAAAAAAAACGGACGGACATTTTTTTTTTCCCCTTTCCCGAAGGCGGGAGCATGTGTGCAGCGGTGTCACCTTGACCAGGTCGGCGTGCGGCCTCCATTATGTTGGTGGCAGAGTTTTCACCAGAGCTCCAACACACACACACACACACACACACGAGAAGAAAATTGCCTCCACTCCACATTTACTGCATAAACGGTAGCTTTAGGAAAAATGACGTGCACATCCACGGCTGCAGAATGACACTGACTGTGTTTCAATCTCCAGTAATTAATGCAATGCGTGTGATAAGAATATGTTCAAAGTTTCAAGTTTTGATTGAGTAGTAGAAAGCAAACATTACTCGTACAGGTTGCACATTTTGACGTACTGCATTGTATTTCTTGTCATGCATAGTGTTTAATTTACATTTTGCATTTAATATTTACCAGTTAACCATTCATATCATACCATTATAGATTAACCCAGTAGTATTATCACCACTGCCTGAGGTGTGCACACTGTGTCCCTCCGCCCATTTTTGAAAAAAAGTAGTCCTGACTATTCACTTCATGTGTCGTAATGCCCCAGTCGTTGTTTCATAGAGCGGCTGATGTGCAGGTCACAGCTTGTGTTTATTTATCGCTGAGTTTGATGAGGGAAACTGAAAAATGCCATTAGCCGAGTAGCAGGAGCCGAGCAGCTCGTTGGGTTCTGCTCCACTGGTCTGGAAACAAAAAATAGACAGAGTAAAGCACCCCTGTTTGCTATGACCATGGGAAACATGACGATGGGAGAATCTTCAAAAATGTTGAACTATCCCTTTAAAACACTACGATATTTTCCTCCAATTACATTTATGTAAATTTCCAACCTACAATTTTTTTGCAAACTCTAGATTAATTCCCAAATATTCCTGGTAACTCTATTGATGATAAAAGTATTCATTTTTATTTCATTTCACTTAATTGATAAATATGCAGTGTGGCCTTTTCCATTTTTTTCCAAATATTTTCCGAGGGTATGACGGCGTCCTCCTCTCTCACATCACAGCTAGTTAGCGGCTTCCCGCCACCGAGGAGGACAAAACGCCGTCCGCCCTCTTGTCGTGCGTTTTTAATAACAGGGATTTTTTTTGTCAAGACCACAGAGGCGATGAAACGAGTGAAGAAGCTGCTTAACACGGCGCCCGGTGCAGTCCGTCTCTGCCGCGCACACGGCGCTGCACGTCTGATTTTGGCAGACAGGTTAGCCAGATGGGTTTATAATGTGTGTGTGTGTGTGTGTGTGTGTGTGTGTGTGTGTGTGTGTGTGATAGTCCCACTCACCCCCATGTCACCGCGTCTGCCTATCTCTGTCCGGTGCTCTCGCGGCGGACGCATCCACTCTGCGGTGTAATGGAATCAGCGGGAGCAGAAAACACACGCCGGGAACATCTGCGGAAGCGGCGGAAAAAGCCAAATCCTCTCCGCCGGGAGACGGCGACCGCGGACACGCCGGCATATGGGCAGGCCGCGGCTCTCCAAACCAGGCCAAATAATGATTGATGTTAGCAGGCCGCTCGCCGCACACCAGCCTGATACGCAGCCAGATGAAGCGAATAAAGCGTAATTATCCCGCAAGTGGAATTTGGACCGGGCTGAGTGTTTTTTATCTTTGCCGTATCCGTCGTTTTCGCGAAGGAGAGGAGGACAGCAAACAGACCGGTGATGTGCCATGTGCTGAAACTTTAGGCAACGCCTTTCTGTGTCTGGCAGGGGCGCTGAGTTAGAGGATGACGAAAAGTTCTGCAACACCACCGGCATCTCAAGAAGATCCGGAATAAATTCCAGCCAGCGATGTACTTCAGCTCTAAAAAAAAAAAAACTCCCCAACAACACTGTCAGGTGTAATCCCACATTGTTAACCAAAGAAACAATTCAATTATTCATGGTTAAGCTTAGGCCTTTTTGCATAAAATAATATAAGAGGGCTAACTCGACGAGGCTGCTGATTAGATGAACAACATCAATGGGTTGAGATATTCATTTACTTATTTATATCAGTGTTGTGGAGATCATTAACTGTGCATAGTTTAATGCTGCAAAAAATAGCAGCGAATCACAGCTGCAGTATGGCTATATCGAGCTTCTCACTTCAAAAAGTCAGTTCTCTTTTTTTTTTCAGGCAATTCTTTCAGCATTTCAGTTCTTTTCAAAATAGCCCAATGTTTGCCTGAAGAAATGAAACGGTGCCTACATTCGTCACAAAAGCCAGTGCTTGCACAGATGTTTAATAATCTGCATCTGTTATGTAACGCGTGACTTGCGGTGAAATGCTTTTCGTTAAGGTCACATCGTCAGCTGACGAAGGTAACCTTTCCAAAAGCATTGAAACCAATGGCAGCCATTTTCCTGTTTTGTGGACGCACAAAAAGCCAGTTATCCATCACTGCCCATACGCTACTGTTGATTAAATCTTTCTGCAGCCATCTGGGGACAACGTGCATGTTCCATCTGCAGATTTGAGGAGTGTGGTGTATGGTTTTTATAACCGTGCAACTTCATGAGTGTCAACCTGCATTAAAAATGTTGAAATTATTGGCGAAGAAAAAACAGCTTTAATGCTTTGCTTGACATTTTGTGTTGTGGTCATCAGGAGACACCACGTGAACTAGTTCAATTTGATCAGTTTTACCACTGAAACTCGCTCTGCTCTGTTCCCAAATTATACATTGCTATGCTATTACTATGAGTTCATCTTCACATCACGCTTTGAATCCTTGTCCAACCTGGATTAAATATTTCACAATTGTTGGCCATGCACTTTTACAAAAAACAGCTTTATTGCTTTGCATATACACAGTACGTAGAGAGACGATACATACAGTACAAACCACAGTTATAGACAATGGCTAGACAGCGCATGGTTTTTAGCATAAATAAATTTAAATACTAGCAGCAAGGCTAGTGGTGTGATTTGTAATTTTTCGCAAATTTTAACAAAGTGTATTGGGCACTTGGTGATTGCTTTGTGTTGCATTAGTCCAAATAATGGGAAAAAAAAATCACTATTATAATATTGTCACTCGAACACATCTGCAACACAGGAATTATAAAATAAAGGTATAGAGGAGGGTGGCATCATTTACTTTAGTGCACCAGGACGTAATGAATGATGCAACTTTCTCTACACACACACACACACCCTGCACCTTAAGTCTGCATTAGCTATGTATGTGTACATGTGTGTATGTGTGTATATATATGCAAATATGTGTGTATGTGCATGTATGTATGTATATGCATACCTTTTTATTGCTATTTATTAGTATTGTTTCTCCATTCTTATGTCCATAATGCATACTGTGTATGCAGATCACGCAGGTGTTCACGGCACCTTTGGTCACAACCAAGTAAGCCGGCAAAAGCGAAACCGGTGCCACCACCTGTGCACTCACCTTGGATTTGGGGGAAAAGAAAAATAAAATAGGGCACCACATGCCCCCCAAGGGAGAAACCCGACTTTAAAAAATAAATAAATAAAGGATGTGCACACACTTTGGAAACAGGCTAAACCAGTAGACTCCTCTATCCATCACCGCCTCTCTGTAGTATTTTACCCAGTGTCCATTGTGCTCCCTGATGCATTTCTATGGATTGATTTTCCCCTATATGACGCTGTCCGTTGACCTTGTGTTTTTCGCCGTCACGGCCGAACAGAAGCAATGCACAGTCTGCACAACCGCTGCCTCGCGTCGCTGCGTCCGTACACTCTACTCTGCAGTCCCCGAGGACATTGCACAAGTAAGGAGGGAATCATCATCATCATCATCATGAACATAACGCTTCTATGCTAATGTGTGACCTGCACGAGTATTTCCCTAAAGGCGTGCGTTGACGCTGGCATGTTAGTTTTTTTTTTTTTTTGCAGCTTTACGAGCACAGTTGGCGACAATGTGTACACAAGTACATCCATGTAAAATAATTAGACCTGCACGCTTCCTCGGTGAGATTCAATAAGCAGCCGCCGTGCAATCCAGTAAATTGATATACTATAAAAAAAGTAAAGAATGGTGCATGCAGGTAGCTATGTCAGTGTGTTATAGCGCGGCTCACACTGTATTTATAGTGCAGCGCGTGATAACTTATGGGTAAGAGGGTGGCTGAGTCTCTGTGGGAAAGTGGTTTTTATAGCACATCCTGTCAAGGAAACTGCAACCAACTCTTCATCTTCCCATCTATCATCCACGTACCCGTCTCTCTCTCTCTGTCTCGGCCTCCTCCACGGATCCACCACCGCCCTGACAACAGGCCGTTGCCCACAATTTATCAGCCCTCCGCCAGCGGCGCTTTATAGGGCCCGGCGTGATCGACAGCCATAAAAACACTCGCCACGGCCTCAAGAACCATCTGTCAAAAATATGTCAGACTGACTGTTGGCCAGACAGAACATTGACGCTCTAATCTGTCATTTATATGTATATTTACTACTATATTTTACTATTTACTGACACTATATGAGGCATTATTTAGTTTTTCGGAATAGCTGGAACACCTTAATGAATCTATTGCATTGCTTATTCGTTGGATTACAGATTTTCCCTCTAACACCTGCATGAAGTGTAAATTTATTTGCGTTACCAATGGTTATCAACAGATTAGATAGTAAATAAGGACTGATAACATACATATATATATATATATATATATATATATATATATATATATATATAATATGCTATTAACAATGGCATATTGTGATAATTAGCATATCACAATATGCTAATTATCTGAAAAGAAATTTGCATATTGTGATAAAGTTCATTCTTTTCCATAATGTCATGATAAAAATAAACGTTCCTATATTTTAGATTCATTACACAGGTCTTTTATTGTTTTAATATTGAAGATTTTGCTTATACAGCTCATTCCTATCTCAAAAAATGTGCATATGGTGATAAAGGTGCTTTAAACGAGCAATGATCTAATCATCTGCATCAATATATTGAGTGCATAACTGAACATAATTATTTGGAAGTTTACTTTTTTGTATTAAAAACACTTTTCTTTTATTGGTTGGATGAAATATGCAAATTTTTTTAAATAGGGATTTTAGATTTTTCTTTACTTTTTTGCCAAAATCATCAATATTAAAACAATAAAAGGATTGAACTACTTCAGTTGTGGGTGATGAATCTAAAATATATGAAAGTCTAATGTTTATCAGTACGTTACAGAAAATAATGAACTTCATCACAATAGGAAAATTTGGTGGTTTTCACAGGAAAAAACAGGCCAAACGTCCCGAAATGTTCCTGAAGTCCCTGCAGAATTCCCAAGGGGGAACAGCTCTGATTTTTAATGCTCCGTCATATTATTCCCAGGCAGTAAATAAAATGACTCACGACGTATTTATAACCACCGTGGTAATGTGCTTACGCTTTTATCTCCCCTCCGATGTCAGCCATTAGTAATCCTTCCGCTGCAGCTTTTATGCGTTTGACAAAACAGCCGAGGCCAAGTATTTTCTAATTAGCCCCTTATTATCTCCAAGTTTTATTGCAGTCACTCTCCAGCTCCTTCAAACAATACCTCCGCATTAGCATTTTTGCATTGTCTGCTTTAAACAAGGCTCTGCATGGCGAACCAGAACAGGACTTTTCCCGGGACCAGGACCTGCCTGGTGACGAGTGAAGGGAACCTCGTGTGTGTGCGCGTGTGTGTGTGTGTGTTTTCGTGTGCGTCTCGTTCGTTGTGTAATCTTCGGGCGGCGTATTGTCGCCTGCCGCTTTAAAGACGACGCTAAGAAAAGCGATAAAGCCGAGCGGGAAGATAAAAGGGAGACGGAGGAGAGGGTCCACCAGCGACGCCGGGGGGGACTCTTGTTCTCAATTATGCCTCAATGTGTGTGTGTGTGTGTGTGTGTGTGTGTGTGTTTAATTATTACTTCCAGATTTATTTTGGTGCCATTGTTCCTTGTCGAGGAGCCTCCACAAATTTCCTCTTTCTTACATCACAGGCAAGCAACTCATCTGAGAATACGTTTTTTTTCTTTCATATATATATATATTTATATATAATATTTCAAAATAAAATAGGGAAATTTTTTTTTAAATGGTGTGAGCTGTTAGTTTTCAATATTATGGCCAAATCCCATATAGAACCACTGTTTTATCACTGAAACTATGACCCTCTGCTTGGTTTTAAGGCTGAGGATCAGGATTAGGCAGAAAACACATGGTTTGGTGTAACCAACCAGTGTTGGGAAAGTTAATTTTCTACATGAACTAGTTCAAAGTTCAGTTCCCAAATTTCAAAATAAAATAGTTTGTTAGTGTTTTTTACTACATTACTGTGAGCTGTTATTTTTCAATATATTTACCAAATCCCATATAGAACCACTGTTTTATCAATGAAACTATGACGCTCTGCTCTGTTTAAGGCCAAAAACCAAGGATCAGGATTAGGCAGGAAAAACATGTGGTTTGGTATAACTATGCAGTGTTGGGAAATTTAGTTTTCTATATGAACTTCTTCAATTTCATCAGCTTTAACAAATGAAATTATGCCCCTTTGCTTGGGTCTCATAAAGAACCACAAGTAGCAAATATTTCATCTGTTTTCATCAATGAAACTATGACGCTCTGCTCTGTTTAGGGCCAAAAACCAAGGATCAGGATTAGGCAAAAAAACATGTGGTTTAGTAAAACTATGCAGTGTTGGGAAAATTTAGTTTTCTACATGAACTAGTACAATTTTTTTTAGCACTGAAGCTATGACCCTCTGCTTGGTTTTAAGGCCGAGGATCAGGATTAGGCAGAAAACACATGGTTTATTATAACCAAGCAGTGTTGGGAAAGATTCATTTTCTACATGAACTAGTTCAAATTTCAAAATAAAATAGTTTATAGTTTGTTGGTGTTTTTTAATACATTACTGTGAGCAGTTCCCAAATTTCAAAATAAAATAGTTTAGCTTGGTTTTAAAGCTGAGGATCAGAATTAGGCAGAAAAACACATGGTTTATTATAACCAAGCAGTGTTGGGAAAGTTCAAAGTTCAGTTCCCAAATTTCAAAATAATAGTTTATACATTTTTTATTTCAATACATTGTTGTGAGCTGTTATTTTTCCATATTATTCCCAAATCCCATATAGAGCCACAGACAGGTTTTAACACTGAAACTATGACGCTCTGCTCTGTTTAAGGCCAAAAACCAAAGATCAGGATTAGGCAGAAAAACACATGGTTTGGTCCATTTTCTACACAAACTTGTTCAAAGTTCAGTCGCCAAATTACAAAATGAATGAGTTCATAGTTTTTATTTTATTTTTTTACATTCTTCCTTCCTGAGGGGCCTCCATAAATTTCCTCTTCCTTACATCACAGGTAAAAAAATGGAGTTTTTACAAGCAACTCATCTGAGAAGAAGAGAAGCTTTTCCTTCTTTTCTTTCTTTTCTTTTCTTTTCTTTTCTTTTCTTTTCTTTCTTTTCTTTTCTCCCCCCTCCTTATTATTTCTTTTTCTCCCGCCTCTCGTTCTTCCTCATCGGTG
Source organism: Eupleurogrammus muticus (assembly GCA_036785175.1). NCBI lineage: Eukaryota > Metazoa > Chordata > Actinopteri > Scombriformes > Trichiuridae > Eupleurogrammus > Eupleurogrammus muticus. Next base: position 432,237 of record JAYKQN010000009.1, on the reverse strand, counting down.
TAAAAGTACAAGGCTGACAGGGTGTTCAAAGCGTTCAGGATCAAAGGGGAGCTGTGCTGCGCTGAGTGATGGGGTGGGATTGGATCCACCGGGTTAGCTGGTGTCAGGGCGCATCACGCCGCTCGCTGCCCCCCCCATTCCCCTGTCTCCCTCTCCATGTATCTCACTCCCCCCCCCCCCCCCCATTTGCTTCTGTTTTATTTTTTTTCACTTCCCTTCGCCTCTTCCCTCTCCTCGCCTTACCTTCCCTCATCCATCCGTCTCCTCTACCCCTCTCTGTCGTTATCCATCTCGTCGTGTCACCCCCCCCCCACCCCCCCCTTCCTTGTCTCCTTCATTTCCCATCGAGGCCAATAAGGCTGACGGCCGTTCTAATCTAATCTAACGTGAATTAATTTCTCAAATTGACGGTAAATGATAAATCAAAAGGCCTCGTAACGTTAAGGCCCTGGTCAAGTATCCAATTAGACTTTTTTTGACGCCATTTTCCCCCCGTCGCACTCGAAAGTCCAAAAAATTCCTTTACACGAATTTTACCGCGGTCGGGCACTTTTTTTAAAGCTTTATAGTGGCGTTCACAGCGGTGGCGCACAACATGAATAAACCTTCGTGATTTTACCCCCTCCGCTGTTTCCTCATTACCGGACACAGCGTGCCGCCGTTAAACGCCGCGCAAATTGTTTTTTCCCAAAGCGGAAAAACCGACTTCTCCGACTTCACCCGCCTACTTTTCCCCTATCGACCAGCTACCAGGATTTTAAGGAGTCCGATGGTTTGAGGGATGAAGCGTTCGCAGGGTCCTCAAGTCGAGCAGCGCTCGTGTGAGATCAGAGTCCCGGGGATTTCTGCAGGAGAGTATGTAGAACACGGCGAGAACAGGGGGGGCGTGCTTTTCTATTCCCACTCAAGGGAGAAGGGGGGACAGGAACGAGGCGTTTAGGGTCACATGATGAAAAATGATGTCAGAGGTTCTCAACAGGTGAGACAGATGTTGCTGTTTTATCAAGTTTATCTGTTCAAGGACGAAAACCAAGGATCAGCAATAGGCAGAAAATCACATGGTTTGGTTTAACCATGCAGTGTTGGGAAAGTTCATTTTTATCACTTTTATCACTGAAACTATGACCCTCTGCTTGGTTTTAAGGCTGAGGATCAGCATTAGGCAGAAAAACACATGGTTTATTATAACCAATCAGTGTTGGGAAAGTTCATGTTCTACATGAACTAGTTCAAAGTTCAGTTCCCAAATTTCAAAATAAAATAGTTTATAGTTTGTTAGTGTTTTTTAATACATTACAGTAAGCCATTATTTTTCAATATTATTGCCAAATCCCATATGGAGCCACAGACAGCAACTATTTTATCAGTTTTAACACTGAAACTGGATCAGGGTTAGGCAGAAAAATACATGGTTTGGAATAACCAACCAGTGTTGGGAAATTTAATTTTCTACATAAACCAATTCAAAGTTCAGTTCCTATATTTTGAAATAAACCAGTTTTTAGTTTTGTTTCAATATCATTGCAAAATCTCATATAGAGCCACAGACATCAATTATTTCATCTGTATTAACACTGAAACTATGACGCTCTGCTCTGTTTAAGGCCAAAATCCAAAGATCAGGATTAGGCAAAAAAACATGTGGTTTATCCATCCATTGGTACAATGGCTGCAATGTTGGGAAAGTTCATTTTCTACATGAACTAGGTAAGTTTTATCAGTTTTAACACTGAAACCATGACCCTCTGCTTGGTTTTAAGGTTGAGGATCAGGATTAGGCAGAAAAAACATGGGTTATTATAACCATGCAGTGTTGGGAAAATTCATGTTCTACATGAAGAAGTTCAAAGTTCAGTTCCCAAATTTCAAAATAAAATAGTTTATAGTTGCTAACTATGATTTTACACTATCATCTAGTTAACAGCATATCCCCACTGCTGCTCTCACCCCTGCTGTATATTCTCTAAAACATAAGTAAAAGTTTTTCTCCTTGAATGGTCCCTTTTTAATTATTGAAGAAAAACGGGACAGCGGCGTACGGAACATTCCACAAAATTAAACTTTCATGTGACGAATCCGCGTCGCTCCAACCTGCTGCAGTCGCCTCCGTTCCATGTTTTCTTTTTTTTGGTTCTGGCTTGTTTTAATGATGCATGTTTAGGGTCCAGGTTTCACGTGCTCTGTTGAACGAAAGTGAACAGATAGCACATGATGTTCACATGGTTTTCCTCTTGACTTTATGACATCTGTTAACACTGTGATGATCTCAATGCAGCAGTTGTCACAGAACATGAAATTCAACATACTGAAAATCAATATCATAGAGGATGTCACTTACTCCAAGGCAGATTTAACCTCTTCTGACGGTAACTCACTCCTGAGTGCAGATAATGACATTCACCCGCCACAGATTAGGCCTCACGCCTCCAAACGGGATAACAGGACAAAGCCCTTCAGCCAAATATAACAATGAGAAACCCGCAATTCTCAGCTGGACCCGGTGTTACGTACGGAGCCACGGACCGATTCTGCACAATTCAACACACTCAGCACCGTAACACATGACTTGCATGTCAATGTGTGTAATGCAAATCCATAAAGACGTAGCAATGAGGAGACGTGTTCAGCTGCAGGCAGAGTGGAGGTTTGTATCTGTGTTTGCTGCGTTTGTTAACACGTCTTTATCTGCTCAGTGACATCCGTCACAAAAGGATCCCTGTAATTGCGTTGGGATTGTTTTCCCAATGAAAGGAAGCGGCAGATGTAATCACCTTGATGCGGGGCCTATTGTTTCGGAATTTCAATGTGGATGACAAAAATCAAAAAAAGACGACCTGGAAGTATTACGTAAGCCTCGGACAGCGTCTTTTAATAACAGCGGGGTGACAGAGGGATTTGTCTGAGGCGCGTGCCAGCCTCTTTTTGGAGGTTTGAAAAAAAAGAAAAGCCTTGTTTTCAAATAACTGAAACAAAACTGAAAGATTTATTTGATCAAGAGCGGATTTGCATTCCAGAGAGAGAGAGAGCGCACATCTGTGGCGGAGCAGCGCTCTACAATCAAACTGCACTTCTGAGGAACAACAATTCGTGTAATTTTGTGCAAACGCTTCTTTTCGGAGGCCTGCCAAATAAAAAAAAAAGATGACACAGCTGTCGGCGGCAGCGTCTTCTTTGGTGTCTTTATTTTATTTTTTTTTAATGAGGCTGAGACTCGTAACTAAGCTTTGTTGAATAAATGCAATTATGAAAGACACAACACATGCATGCAAACACACACACACACACACACACACATTCTCCTTAGGTTCTATCTCTTTCTGACTCTGGCATTATGAGAACACCAGGTGCTCTGAGCAATAGTTCCTCTCCCTTTAATGTGTCTCTTGAAGTGCATTGTGTGTGTGTGTGTGTGTGTGTGTGTGTGTGTGTGTGTGTTTACTAGGGGGACCACTAACATGGTTATGGAAACTGTTTTCTGCAGGTGGCGTTTCTGCAGCGCGGGTCAACGCAACCTAGACGTGTTGCACCACTGCTTGCACGGATGTTGTTTGCATGCGCTCTGACTGCATTATACATCAGCGCCGAGGCTTCTTTCTTTCCCCCTGCGTGACTCTCTCTCTCTCCAGGCTCTTTGAAATGCAGAGTCTGTCTGAGAGGACTGTGGCGACTCTCGGATTGGTCGAGGTCCGCGGTTGGCGGCGAGATTTGGTTCACGAACAAGGAAGCCTTCCTCGGAACTTCCTCCCCCCGCCCTCCACCGATGTGATTAGGGGTTTAATGGGGACATAACAGCGTTGTAGACACGATTGGTGCTCCAATGTGCCCATCCCTGTCCTCCTCCGTTTACTGCTCTGTCTGTAATGTGTGCGATGCTGGTCTGGGGGGGGGAGACAATCGGAGCATAAGCCGTTGACAAATTCCCATTATACGCAATTTCATGGATGATAAACCCATTTGACATCAGAGCGATCCGCTCAATGTATGCATCCAACTCATCCAATGAGCTAATTATGCTTTTTTCTTCCCTTTTTATTTTTTTTTTTTAATTTAATCTCATGAAACTCAGGAGACAAATTTATTTCATTAAAATGGACCTGGGTGGAGAAATGAAAGCTAAATGTTTTATGAGGAAAATGTAGGGGAGTCTTGTCTATATATATGTTTATATATATAAATATATATAAATATGTAGGCCACGATGTGATGTTGTGAGCTCACATTTTAGTATATCGATTCCAAGTTTCAATTAATTTGTAGCCCCAAGATAAATTCATATGAGGACAGGCAGCAGCACGACACGCGCATCATTCATTCCAGCCGCCGTCTCGGTTCAGATGCGGCTCGAGATGCTTTAATAGAAGCAGAAGCGGCGTCTCATGTGCAGTATTTTCTTTTTGCGCGGTAGTTCGCCGACGGGCGCTTTGCCTCTGAATGGGGTCGGGTGGTGGTGGGGGGGGGGGGTCGCGGCTGCTGATGTGGACCCTGGCAGGTTGTGACGGGTCGTGACAGATAAACGTGATGAAGAAACGACACACACACACTCTGAGTGGTGGTAATTGGAAAGGCTGAAGGGGAGAATGAGCCTCATATATAGCGAATTATTGAATTTCATTCGGAGATGCGACATTAAAAACTTAGCTAAGCTAAAGACAAGTCCATTCTTTCTCCTCTTCCCTTCTTTTTATCCGCCCATTCGTCACCACCTATACATGTGCATCCACCTGCTTTATTACAGGTTGCCATGGCAACACCTACGTATATATAGGTGTTCCTCAGAGTGACGGGTTTCCTGCTGTTACAGAAATAGGAACGTGTCCAGATTGGATTTAAATGCATTGTCCTGCTTTCTTCATCCAGTAGGATTGTATGTGATGACGTCTTTTATAATTCGCCGCTTAATGTGCAACATACATCACTTTACCTTTGGTATAAACACCATAAATCTTCTGATGCCTCGCCTTCCCTGCAACTCCAAAACCCCCTAAAGTTACAAATCAGTGGGCGCACGGCGTAAAACTTTGAAAATGTTAAGCGAATGCACGGCAGCGCGTGCACACGTCTCCAGTTTGACGCGCGTTTCCGTTAGAGACGTGATGCGCGAGCCATGAATCGCAAAAGCAGCCACGACACCCGCGGATCAGTTTCGCCTTTGAAATGCGGCGTCCTGACAATAAATACATTCCAGTGTTTTCCCTGCTTTGAATCAGTCGAGAAGCAGAAGTCAAAGTAATTCATAATTCATCGAGATCTAGAGGTAGAGGCCCTTCCAAGAATAAAAAAGGAATATGTTATTTACAGCTTTATTTGAATCTGTTGCTTGACTTTGTTGTGCAACGCCGCACTTAAAGTAATGAAGTTCCTGCAGCCCTGAATAGCCCCGTGTCCTCGCCAATTGGTTTGAGCAACACAGTCATTAAGTTAGTCATTCTTTATCAATTCTGGGGCGGTAAATTCAGCCCTTTCTCAGATACACTGTGACGGCAGCTTCATCAATCATTGCTGCTTTAAACTAATCACTAAAACATCCAGATACGATTATTCGTCCTCGCGTAATGGCAGTCGGGCCAACGTTTGACATAAAGGTTCCATCTCCCCACAGACCAGTCTGATGATATTGACTTTCTGATGTATAACGGCTCGATTACAGCAGCGCTCCTATGAGATGGCTGAATGTCCTCCGGGCTGATGTGCTTTGGTGCAACGGTTTCAGTGGACGGAACGTCGTCCTCCCAGCGGATCACAGCTGCCTTTTATTGAAAAGGTGCAGATCGTGATTTTACGTCGTTTCTAGAGAGGCTGACATTTGTGAGAAGGACAGCATTTAACAGTGATCCATTCAATTCCTTCCTCCATTCTCTGGAATAGGAGAGAGCTAAAATACAAATAAAAGTAAAGGACTCATTGGTCCATGGATTATGTTTGCATCATGACAGATTTCCTGACGAAATTTACACTCTATTATTTGGTACAGATTTATGAAAGATGGTGTAACATAAAATTGCCTTGGATATCATATTTGAGACTTATTGCATCACCTATAATTAAAATAAAAATAAAAAAAATATATACAATTTAAAAAAATAATAATAAAGTTGCTCGAAACCCTCTTCAAGATTTTACAGTAAGAATTTCTTTCATGATTTTACTATTATTTAACATTTTCCAAATAATCACTTAGTCTGTCGAAGCAATTTATCATTTCTTAGGTTTTTTTGCATTTCAGATTATGCAGAAAAATGCAGAAAAAATTTAAACATCAGGTAAAGTAAATCTATTTACTTTACTTATTAGTAAATCCTCAAATGTTTTTTCTCACTGCAATATGTATAGTGTCTACTATAATGTATAATATAGTGTTTTCATGAACCAGTTACACACATTTCTAGTTAAAATGTGATGTTTAGAACAAAATTTTGAAAATAATGAATTAAAATTAACTAAACGGTACCCAAGGTTTACTTTTTCTGTGTAATTCCTACCATAGTACATCATACAATGTTTTAATGAATCTATTATATTGCATTACATACATACATACATTACAAACTGTGATCCACATGTGATGTTAAGAACAAATAATTGAACTCATAATTCCTAATATCACCCTAAAGTCATATAAAACCCGACAAGCTCACTGCAAAATAAAAGAATCAGTTTCTGATCTACAATCCGGAGTGTATCATACGTTCTCGTCTTTCATTAGTGCTAATACTGGTATCAACACTTATCCTGCACGCTAGAGTAAGTGTGAAAAAACAAAAGTCCCTTCAATGAGCCCAGCTGCACCACTTAAACACTGAGTCATTCCTGCAGACAATCCCACTCCCTCACACGTTTGGCATTGAGTAGCACTGTGATTAATGCTAATGACGTAACCCCATAGTGAGCATTGCAGCCTTTGGTGTGAATATTATGAATCATCATGGTACTCATTCAACCTAAAGTATCACATGTGAGAACAACCAAAAAAATAAATGTACCAGCATGGACAAAAGATGTTGTGTTCACTCCACTGGGCTGTTATCAGGCCTCATGAAGCTGAGCTGTGGTCACTCCGGGGCACTGGTGAATCATAACGGAGAGCTCCACAAAAAAAGAGGCCAGATTCATGTTTCCGTACGATGTTAATTTGTCCCCAGGAGAGAACCCGGGGGCCTGGATGCCTTCATGATTGGGTGGTTGTGGACAGCTGTGTCCCAGCAGAACGGCGAAAGCTGCATTAAGCAAGCAGCTCCTTCTTCCACCTGCACAATATATTGTATACGAGTAATACTAATTGTATAATTATTAGTATAATATACTTTATATACATCAGAGGGGTCATATTTTGCCATTTTTCCCAGTTTAATATCAACAGGTTTGTGGTCTATATATTAAAAAAAGTGCAGTTTTTGTGCACCTAGTTAAACCTTCCTATAAAAAACACCTGAAAACAGAAATGTCAGGAATGTCACATACTTTAAAAAGCTGGGCTGAGTTCAGAGAAGCAAAAGTCAAGTGTGAGCTGCGTTTCTTAAAAGGTGTGTGAGGAGGACAGGGCCACAATGCAATGAATGGATGGTCGTATTCTGCACCTGAGCCTTAAATATATATACAGCAGCGCTGAAAAACAACCGCTCACTTTAATGAAAAACTAATTTAACTCAACATCGCTACGCGTCGTGTTTTCACCCGAGCTTCCTGATTTAATGCAAATGTCACCACTGAACTGCATCTTCTTATCCTACTGGAAGGGAAATCACAAGTGGCTGATTACACAGCCAGCTCCTGGTTTAGTAAATCAGACTTTATTTTTTTTTACAGATTTAGACATATGACAAGTGAAGAAAAATGACACACTGCCATGCGTGGGCCTGTATTTTTGAAATTTACAGTATGACTCACGGAACAATGTAGACATTGATTATCATGTTTGAATGAATACATCTGTGAGGTAATTCATATGATTGTCACTGAGCTTGATATGATAGGAAAGCTAGCGTTTGAAGGTCACTAAAAAAACACGAGACGCACGTTTATCTGTGGTATATTATACACCAAATCACTTGAAATCAATCAGGGAGAGCAACAGGATGAAATAGAAAATAGTCTTTTATAGGTTTTAGTGCTCGTTTTCCGTAAAGTTACAAGTGCGGGAAATGTCGGCAATAACAGTTATTGCGCAAGTCCCATTAAAATGTCACAGTTTGCCGAACCAGGCGAGTTAGCGTGAATCAGTGATGTTCCGTGTGGTTAGCGTGCAGACCTGGCACACGGCTAAGGGAACGCGGTCCGGAGCAGCCGGGCTCGAGGCCTGATGTGAAACGGTCCAGTAGCGGTGCCCTTCAAGGGTCCTTTCATCCCAGTAATGGGCCAGCAGTAAAGCCCGACCCGTGTTCTTCACAACAATTCCGTGAATGAACGCGGGGAGGTTCCAGCTTCCTAAATTTCCAGGCATCCAATCCATTTACTGTGAGTGTTTCTGAGTGTGAGTGTGTGTGGGGGGGAAGCTCAATAGACTGTAAAGCCCCCCCTGAGGCGATTGATTTGTGATTCTAGGCTATACAAATAAACTCGAGGGCTCTGTTTCACAAAGGAACTCTTACCAAGACCCTTTTTTGTTGGGATTGTCTAATAGTGTGAATTGGAACCCAGATTTTCACAGGTGTACCGCAGCATCCGCTATTTAGTTCTTTATGGAATGATCACTGAAATGCCTGTGCAGAAAGACTTTTATACTTCTCAACACTGGTCTTGGTCTCATGACCATTTTTTTTTGTGGTCTTGGTTTTGTCGTGACCTCAATGGTCTTTGTCTTTCTCCTGGTCTTTTAATATCTCGAGCTGGCAAGCAGGCGCCCTCATTATTAGACGCCCTCTTCAAGCGGTACCAGTTTTCTGAGGCATTGGTGCATTGGTCCTCTCATGCCCCCCCCCCATGCAAAGCTCCATAGTTCAGGCTTCACAGAACACAAGGGATTCATTTGCAACACAACAAGAAGGACGAAAAATTCAGCAAAATTCTGTAGAGTATGTTGAGTTTAACCAGGCGTCACCAGAAGATGGTTCGCTCAGACCTGCACATGCTAGGTAGCAGCACTGGTAACGTTAGCTCTCAACTCGTTGAGCTATTTGCTAATTGAATGGCTTTGGCCTAAACTAGCAAAAGGCTGTAGCATCGGTTTTAGGGTCAATATTGTTTGTCATTTGGACTTGGCTGTTACTGCTGTATTTGATGTAGCACGACTTAAATTCAGTCACGAAATTACCACATATAAAACAATTATCACACATAAGACGTACCCTGTCTCTGCGTCTGTAATTGACTTACCGAACTAATATTTATAAGCACCTTATCAGGGAATAAGTCATTTTTCTCTTAGTTTTGCTGTCTTGCCTTGGTCTCAGTTCAAGTTTAGGTGGTCTAACACACACACACACACACATACACACAAAAACAAACCCCAGGCTCTAATCCAGCTGTGTGAGGCAGTATTTTCTTGTCTCCGACTTGGGGGAATCCACACAACCTTTCTTCCTCCCCTCATAAGTCGAGGCGTGCTACTTCACCCACAACTTCCCCCTGTTTAGTGAGCTACGACCCCCACCAAGATGTCTTCAGGCTCTCGGCCGCCGGAGTAACAGAGCGAGGAATTCCTTTCATATCGTGTGCGCTCTGCAGCACACACACACACACACACACCCAGCATGAGTGTGTTTCTGGTGCATACAAGCCGTTGTAATCAAACCAGCATTATAGCAGCAGAAATCCTCATGCTGTGAATATCTTTTTGGACCAGTGCTGTGAAGCCCCTTTTTTATGTGCATTTGTGTATTTTGTTTTTTGTCTGTACGCCACAGATGCAAATTAACTCCTTACTGGGAAACACAATGCGCCGCAATCACGTATTTGTGCACAACATCGTGCCTCGACTGCGATTCCACGCGTTGAAAAGCCGCCGCCGATGAAATAAAAACATGTTTTTGAACAAAAAGCTGTCAACATAACAATGCAGAGAACCAAACCCTGATGCGTTCAAACTATCAGTCATTCACTGATATTATTTTTGGACCCGCGTCGCCTTTGTTCGTTGTTGTTCTCTCTTTTGCTGAGTTTCTTCAGCAACAATGAGCTTTGGCCGACGAGGAGGAAACATGTACAACCATTGATTAAATTACCAGAAAGCTTGTTTAAATTGAACATTTTTGGTTTCCACCACCAGTTCTATTTTAGCTTTGCATGTTCTTCAACATTTTCACTTCTTATTTGTTTCTCCTTTGCTCTGAGTTGGTTGTAAATCTACTTTTTTTCCTAAAGTTATGAAGTGGACATACAGGCAGACGTGCTATACTGATTTATTCCTCCCCAAAGTCTTGGCATGAAGTCCCATATCCGACCTATTCTCTGTTTCTTTTGCTTTTCTCTCTTATCATTGCTTTCCTTTTGTTTCCTTTGGTTGCAGTGAGCTCGCTAAACCACCAACCTGAAATCTATTTCTTCCCCTCTGGGACGGCAAAGGAAGCCAAAGCATTAATCAGTCCTTTTCTTTTATTTCTTTATTTTTTTTTTTAAGTTACTGCTTGGATTATTTGAGCTTCCACACAATGCTTCTGCATCCCTCCCTGTTTTAAATATCGCCACAGGTGACGTATGGTAATGTAGGTAGTAGATTATCGTTGAGTTCCAGGGGAAACGTACGTTCAGCTGTTTTTTTTTTTGACAAAGGATATTAAAGAATAAGGTGGATATTTTTGGGGAATGGCATTTTCTAGAGGGAAAAATAGTCCCGTATTCTACACTTTTCCTCGGTTTTATTTGAAGTTTTAATATCCATAACCAGCTGTATTTGTGTTTTTAGGAACCATAAAAAATATAGTTTTTACAGCCCCCCCCCTCGAGCATCTCTCTCATATCTCTCGCTCTAGAGGGGGCGAGTTGTTTTGTGTAAAATCTTCCTTCTCATTGGAAATCGATAAAAATCTCACTTTCTGCAATACGGGACATTTGAATAAACTTTCAGGAGATTTTCCTAAACAGCAACAGCCTTGTAATGGTGAACAGCCAATCAAATAAATACAAGAAAGAGATTATAACATGAGATTTCATTCACAAATATTTACATTTACATAACACATTTACATAACACTTTGTCCTTATTATGCATAAGAGAATAAAAAAGAAAGAAATATGGACCAACTTACAACAAAGAATAGCTTTATTAACTGACAGGAAAGATTTAAAGTGCATCTGAAATTAAAAAATAAATTTATATCCTTAAACATTTTCTGACTGACCATGTCAAACCATATGATACTGAAAAATAAAACTACATAAATGGTCTTATCAGTGATTGTGGTGTAATGTCTTTAATGTCTTCGTCTCCAACATTCAGACTCAGTAACACACCGGTCTTTCACAGTGAACCAAGCGCTACAGGCGCTTCGTCATATTTCCTCGTCTTAGCTTTGGGAGACTTTCGTTTGTCTCTTTATCTCCGTCTCTCTCCGCCTGTCTTCTCATCCCTGTTAAATATGTTTTCATGGTGTCACTTGGTGTCTACACTTCATACTCATACTCTGTGCTGTATGCTCCCTGCTCACACTCTGACAATGAGAGCGCCACCCTAATGTAGTGGAGGTGCATTGTTGGCTTTAACTTAATATTGTGAGTAAATGAAACTTAAATATAAAATCTTCAAAAGGATTTAAACATGAGAGCGTGAAAAACTGAAATAAAATAAATAATATTATCTTAACATTGTCATCTCTTCTCAACCAATGAAATATCCTTTACAATCCGTGAACGTCACTTGGTGTCTACACTTCATACTCATACTCTGTGCTGTATGCTCCCTGTGAATACTCTGCTGCCCCCTAATGTAGTGGAGGTGCTATTGCACTTTATTCTAGGACAGTAAAAAAGAAAACATATATGACATATATGTAACATTGGGCATTAGTAATAAACATATTTCATATCAGGATGATTAGTTTATGTCACTTTGGGACTTAAATGAGTTAAGATCAGACATAAAACCTTATAATAAAGAGTCTGGGGGAACCAAAAATCTTGTTACACCGGTGTCTCTGTGGGTTCTTATGGGTTGAGGTTTTCAGACCCATCTGCTTGCATTTCTCTCTCTGAATGGAGGGATCCAGGTTTGAACACAGCTGTGTTTAACACTGTTTTGTTTGTTGCATGTTTCCATTCAGTGTTTGCGTAACGGGTGGAGGGGAAGTAATTGGCGAGCCGTTGAATCAAGTGCTTGGCGAGTTGGAGCGGCCTCGCCACCCCATTCCAGTCGAGTGTTCGCTCCTATCGTAATTGCAAAGTCCTCGCGCCACGTGGGTTGAAATTAGTTGTTTTCAAGTGTCGCGCCGGAGCCATTATTATGGAAAATTACCCTATAATGTGAGACCGTTGCACGCTGGAGTTTTTTTTAATCATTTGTTTAATTGCGAGAGACGTAACACCGGCAAAGTTGCGGAGGACTCGCGGCTCCGTGGACGTGAAGCAATCAGTCAGCCGAGCATCAAAAAAACGAATGAATCACCAGGCTGGACCAGGTCCTAATCGCCGGGGAGCAGAGTACAGAACGCGGTGGTGATATATGGCCCTACTTACTTTTTTTTTTGTTGGATACAGATGTTGTAAATTGGCTGCAGCGTGGGTTGAATTGCAATGAAAAGACAGTGATTTCGTAGTGTTAGCGTACAGCGTTCCACATAAATTGTCGCTATGCTTTGCGGTTGATGCAGATATATATATATATATATATATGTATATGTATGTACATGTATAGTCTTTTGCATTTGGAGATCTTGTTTTGTCTTGAGAGCTTTGACAGTTCTGTGTCATGTTTTTTTCTTTTCTTCTCTTCCTCTTTTTTAAACGTCTCCCTCTTTTTAAGCCACATGTCATCGTTCGTCTCATCAGAAGAAAGAACCCGCCTGTCACCCTCCCGACAGAAACGCTTAAAGACGACTCGCGGCGACGCTTTAAAACGTGTCATTGATGCGAAAAATAGATGCAACGATTGGGTTTTGTTCTCGGGTCGTTTTGTAGCGCCGGGATGCTAATCCCTTTGGAATATCAAAGTTTATGTCATTTATTTTCTAACCTTATCACTCGTCTTCAACAAACCAGTACCGATCTTCAATCTAGCACATTGAAGTAAAACTCAGACATTGATTCTGATTTAGCAGGCACTGCGGCCTAGTTTGTTCTCTTTTCGCCGTACCTCTCGTGATGGGAGGCAGCAGGATCATCATTGGAGTGATGCGGGAACATGAGCAGGAGACTGGTTTCTTTAAACAAAGACCAACACGGAACAAAATGAAATTTGCAGACTGCGGCGACAGCAATCTGAAAAGTGTGATTCTTCTCAGATTGAAACAGTCCTGTCTCCTTCTAAAACAAGCTAGTTTCCATTTCAGGATCAATTGCTTTCTTCTTTTTCTCCCCCTTTACCATAAGGAGAAAAAAGAAATAACACGGGCTGTACAGCGTTTTCATTTTCTGTCTTATCTCACCTACATGACACGTCTGCACACAAGAGGCCGGAGCCGTTTCTGAGCAACGTGTCCACGCTGGAAATGGATCAGTCAGATCCTGAAGGATGTGATCAGGAATCGGCCAATTACAGCCTGAAGAATTGTAAATCACCTCGCTTTGAATAAAAGGAAGAAACGCGTATTCTGACTGCTGAAAACTTTTCCCAGTATTATTTTTAATAAACGATTCTTCACACTACTGACTGTGCCGATGACGACTTTTAGACATCTCAAGATTTTATTTATTTATTTATTTACTAAGATATTTTATCTGCTCCTTTTTTGAAGAGACAGACAGACGGCATTAATCCACCATGAATATAAAAAACTAAATATCTGCCGTTTAGGACACTTGGAAAAACGAGCTTAATTGGGGCCAAACTTGGTTGTTATGAGATCTAATAGAAAAAAAGAAACGGACAGTTCCACATAAAAGGAAAGAGGTCTGCTTTTATTCTGGGCTCAGATGAGGTGGATAACAGCTTCTAACATAATGTCTGATGTAGAGAACTAAAAATCTCTGAATAACCTCTACACTTGATGCAAAACAGCAGAACAATCGTCTGAATTAATACTGATAGTGAGATCTATCCTTATAGCCTGGACACAGCCCCCCTTCTCAGATTTAACTCTCTAAATATTATTATTTTACCTTTTTTTAGACACAAAAACGAGGAGATTGCCTTCAGTCTCCAGTTGAGCGAAGCATTTAGGGACTTGTGGGCCTCAATAGATTTTTATAGACAGATAGACATTTAGAGAAATGACTTTATTCACCCCCCGAGGGAAATTCCGTTGTCATAGCAGCAGTCCAGTACATTTAAATACAATAAAAGCACTAAGGTGGATATAAATAGAATAGGAATACAAAAACGCTTATACAAAAAAACCATAAGTGGGTAGATAAGGTGCAGCAGCAGGATGATGGTAATCATACTGAGGCTGTGGTGTAATAATAGTAATAATAAAATGATAGAAGGAAACTGTATAATAGTAGTAACATAGGAGTATACTGTTTATAGAATGTAAAAGAGCAGTGCAGTACAATATTATTATAGCAGTATACTGATAACAGTACATACAGGAAAAGTGCAGGTTGGTTTTCTTATGTCACAGTTCAGGTTTTTTTTGTTGGAAATGCTGTTATTTGCTTTCTTAATGAGAGTTACAGGATAAGAAGATTGATGCGCTCTCATGACCGTACACAGAGTGTATTATGTTAGCCATAACCCCCAAAATTAGCTATTTGGGGAGGTTACCGTATTTTCACGACTATAGGTGCACATTAAAGTCTTAGATTTCCTTCAAAATGTTCGTTGCGCCCTATGTATGTATGTAGGGGAAGTGTGGGCATGGATTGTAGATAAAATAACGGGGATGTGTGTTATGCAGAACATCGTTGTTTTAACAACCTGAAAATGGCAAAGAGAAACGCTGATAAAGCACAGTTTAAACTGAAGGAAATCAGCTACACAGCTGAGTTTAAGACATAAGACAGGTGGTACGAGTTGGAGGAAAGACTGGATCAGTGGATCACAGAGCAAAGACTGGATCAGTGGATCACAGAGCACAGACTGGATCAGTGGATCACAGAGCAAAGACTGGATCAGTAGATCACAGAGCAGAGACTGGATCAGTGGATCACAGAGCACAGACTGGATCAGTGGATCACAGAGCAAAGACTGGATCAGCGGATCACAGAGCAGAGACTGGATCAGTGGATCACAGAGCAGAGACTGGATCAGTGGATCACAGAGCAAAGACTGGATCAGTGGATCACAAAGCAGAGAACGAGTGGGAGAAGAGATCTGACGGTCACCATTTGACTAAAAGCAGTAAAGCTAGCAGAAGAAATGAAAATTGAACATTTCCATCTTGATGCTTTCATTTTATTAAACGGTGCCAGGACCAGGAAAACGGTAACGCAGCAACTTCCAGTGGATTATAACGCATCATTTAGAGGAGCGAAAGTAAAGTGAAAGTGAAGCTGATGTTTGATGGAGATTTAGCTGCTGTTGGGATCAGAAACAGAGGATGAGGACTTTGATGGTTTGGTTGATGACATTACCGCGCTCTATTTTTAAATACACAAACTTGTGTGCTTGTTTTATCCGTGTGTTTTACCATGTGATGATTAAAAAATGTTAGTACTTTGTAATCAATACTTAAATAAAGCACAACCAAACTCAGTTTAGCTCCCGCTCTATTTGTATATATATCTATTTCTGTATATAAACCCTATAGTTAGGTGCCTTATGTGTGTGTTAAATACAGTAATGACACACAGAACTGAGACTGAGCTTTTTAGTACGGTGCCTTATGGTCATGAAAATACGGTGGGTTAGGACTATTTTCTTGGGTCTGTGAGCTTTTTTGGTGCTGGGGGGCAGATTTTTTTTTTTTACCTTTGGGCAGAGCCAGGTTATCTGTTTCCAGCTTCCATGAGTCCTCATCGTTCAGTGGAGCGAATATAGACAAGTTTTTTTTCCAGGCCGCTGTTAAAACACCGCAAACGAGGCTCGGCGGTGTCGGCCCGGAACGGCGCAAATCACTGTTGTATTAGCAAAATCACTGTAATTACTTTCAAGCTAATTGGGTTAAGCCTCATTTGTTAAACGGTTAAGTCGGCGGCTCGCGGTGGATGATAGGCCGTCACTTTCTGCAGCTTGGCAGCCGGCTCGGGGCGGAGCACAGCTTGTGCATTATTCATTTTAAAGTGGTGAAGCTGCACCCTCCTCCTCCTCCTCCTCCTCTTTTTTGTTGTACCCCGGGGTCAACCTCTCGTCCTCAACAGCTCGTCTTAAGGCGTCCGCCCGCCGAAGCCGCTCGGCGGGGGGTCCACAACGAGTCTGTCGATAAATCCTGAAGAGTCTGAGCTCCCCGGTCCGCTCTGGTTCTGAGTGACCCAGGCCGAGTCATGAAATATTAACGGCGTCAATCTCGCACAGAAACAATGGTGATGAAAGGCCTGTGTGTGTGTGTGTGTGTGTGTGTGTGTTGCAGCATGGTTCTCAAACAAGGTGACATGTGCTGAAAAAGTGCAGAGATTGATTGACGTTTTCCCATTGTGAAAAGTGCTGAACTGACTGAAATAAAGAAAAAAAAGGTAAAGAATCAATAATAAAAAAAAAAAAAAACAGGAGAAGCTGTAAGATTTGCTTCTATGAAGAGAAAAAAACAAAAAAAAGTTGGTTCAACACACTCGATCAACAAATTCCTCAAAGTACTGATATACCAGTCTAGTTGTTTTACTGCCTTTCTTCTTCTTCTTCTTCTTCTTCTTTTGTTTTAATTCATGTTGTCGAAACAGTGAACATTCTATGTTATGCATCTTCATCAAAAGCAACAGGAAAAGTCTGAAGGAGGGAATATAAAAAATAAAAGAGCCGCGGCTTTGAAAACGAATTAAAAAAAAAAAAAAAAACATGTCTGTGTCGTGTCCATTAAGAAAGCTTAAAACAGCATAAATAATCAATACGTAATGAAATCACGAGCGGTGGTTTTGAATCCATCATTCATCATTGTCCATAAAAAAACATCCCTCTGTTGCTTTAAAAGTAAAAATAAAATGAAATAAAAGGACGAGCGGAGTAATTTATTTATCTGCTTCGCCTCCTGCACGTCGACAAAAACAAAGTAAAGTGCATTCTGAACAGTTTTGTTCTCGGGCACGTCGACTGTAACCGCCAGATTAAACCGCCAGGCCTTCGTGTTTAATTTGTTAGCGTTTGCATCCTCATGTGATAATAAAATGTGTAGCCTTCCTCCTCTTTTTTTTTTTACTCCTTAAGGCTAAAAAAGGAGGGTTAGGAGCCCCTCGCTGTTCATCTGCTGTGAATGCAAATACCCTTAAAGCCCAGTCAGCACTAAGCCGCGTGCTCAGGGCTTCATTTAGAACCCAGCGTGCTGGGAAAAGAGAGAGAGAGAGAGAATAATGTGAAACACATTAAGTTCCCTTACAGCGAAGGTTGCACAGTATATAATGTGAAGCCTGTAGACTAAATGATGACTTGTGGAAAAAAATAATGAAATAAATAAGTTGAGACTCGCTGCACCCAGGGGTATAACTGTAGGATTCCCCGCCGCTGATTCCACCTGACACGACAATTTGAGGAATTTGCATTCCTCTCCGTTCCAATCACACGCACGCCGAATATTGAACCGCATGGCCGGAAAAAAAATGAGCATGTCAGCATGATTCCTGATTCCTGATTCCTGATTCCTTCGCCGTAACGAGGGTTCCCGGGAATCATGCGTGACTCACCCTTCTTCACGGCCGACGCGGAACCGCATTAGCTCGCTAATGAAATTCTGAAACCCAGCACTCGTTGGTTACAGTGCACTTGCATCATTACGCAGTCACGTGACGAATTGAGGCTCGTGGATATGTGTTTCTGAAGTTTCTCCTTGCGCTCCTGCACTGCTCCTCCATAACCCATAAGAAGCGGTGTAACAAGAACTTTGGTTGCCCCAGACTCTTTGGAACTTAACTCATTAAGTAATATATGATGCCTGATGTTACATATATGTCAAAATACACAAGTATTATTCTGAAAAAAAAAAAAAAAACTTTAGAAATGTCCTAGAATAAAGTGCAATTGCACCTCCACTACATTAGGGGGCAGTGTTGCTCTCATTGGCAGAACTTAACTCATTAGGTCCCAAAGTGACATTTACTAATCATCCTAATATGGAATATGTTTAACCACTGATGTCTAGTGTTAAATATACAGATACTAAAAGTTGTTTTATTCAGGCAGTCCAACATGAAAGGTGAAACCAGGACATTTTATAGACTCATTACATGCAAAGCTTTTTTTTTTTTATTTTGATTTAGCTGATTAGGACTAGGCATCTTCAAAAAACCTAAAATTCAAAACTAAGAAAATTAGAATATTACTTGAATAATAAACCAACTTTTACATGATATTTTAATTTTCCGGGTAGTAGATGTATGTCGAAATAGAGATCTTTGGGAATAAAAACTATTATTCTGAAAAAAAAAACTTTAGAAATATGTTCTATGTGGTCACTTCGTCTATGGCAGTGGTTCTCAAATAGTGGGGGCTCCACCTTTTAATTTTTCTTTACTGTCCTAGAATAAAGTGCAATTGCACCTCCACTACATTAGGGGGCAGTGGCGCTCTCATTGGCAGAGTGTGAGCAGGGAGCATACAGCACAGAGTATGAGTATGAAGTGTAGACACCAAGTGACACCATGAAAACATATTTAACAGGGATGAGAAGACAGGCGGAGAGAGACGGAGATAAAGAGACAAACGAAAGTCTCCCAAAGCTAAGACGAGGAAATATATACACTAAGCCTCCTAATATGATATATAATGCCTGATGTTACATATATGTCAAAATACACATCTTTGGGAATAAAAAGTATTATTCTGAAAAAAAAATTGGTCTATGGTATAACCCACATAATTTTCCTTTAAGGATAAATAGGTTCTTATGGTTTAAAGCAGCTGTGTGAAATGTTTGTGAATGAATTCGCATGTTATAATCTCTTTTTTATTATTTTTTTTATTTGTTATTTGATTGGCTATTCACTTACAGTAAAAGCCATTACAAGGCTGTAGCTGTTTAGGAGAAACTCTTCAAAGTTTATTCAAATGTCCCGTATCGCAGATAGTGAAATTTCAATTGATTTTTCCATTAGAAGGAAGATTTTACACAAAACGAGTCGCTCCTCCTAGAGCGAGAGATATGAGAGAGATGCTCGGGGGGGGGGGGTTGTAAAAACTATATAGAGATGATTTTCTATGGTTTCTAAAACCACAAATACATCTGGTTATGGATATGAAAACTTCAAATAAAACCGGGGAAAAGTGTAAAATGCTGGACTATTTTTCTCTCTAGAAAAGGCTGTTTCCCAAAAATATCCACCTTATTCTTTAATATCGTTGTCCGTGTATGTATGCCTGAAACTCAATGATAGTCCTTCCTTTGTCATAAGGTTTTATGTCTGAACTTAAGTGACATACTAAACATCCTAATATAATAAATAATGCCCAATGTTAAATATATGTCAAATTACAGATCTTTGGGATTAAATATTATTCTTCTATGATTATTCTTGGTCTATGGTATAACCCTTTAAGGATAAATGGGTCTGGGTTCTTATCTCATCTTTTTTAATTTTTTTGGCCCAGATTTAGAGTTTTTTACAGTGTAAACCTGATGATCATCAGGTTGGGACCTGCTGTCCGTTGGCCTTTTACACGCTACCTAACTAGAGCCGTGGCTGCAGCAGATGGACGCGCTCTGCACCACAAGGCCTCTGCACGCGTGTGTGTGTGTGTGTGTGTGTGCATGCATGTGTGTGTGTGCATGTGTGTGTGTGTGTGCATGTGTGTGTGTGTTACTACCCAGGCCTTACCTCTGGCTCCTACCTTAACAGACGGCTTTCGGGGTCGTTACGGCGGCTCCAGGAATGACGGCTAACGGGATGATGGATTGTACAGTGTGTGTGTGTGTGTGTGTGTGTGTGCGTGCACCAGGTCACCTCCACTCCCTTCCTGCTCCACACTTCCTTTCTCCTTCTATCTATTCCTCCTCTACTCCTTTTCTCAGCGGCAGCTCCCTGCAAAGGTCGTTATCGCAGCGAGAGAGAAGGAGAGACGCAACTCTTTCAAAGTCAGGAATCTAAAGCTAAACGCGCGTGTTGTTCGCTGGATTTACTGCCTGGAAATCAGACGTGCGAGTCCATCTGTACTGTAGTTCCACACAATAATGGATTAAGCAAAAATAATCAATTGAAAAGATAACTCAGGGCTTGTTACACAGTGTCATTTACTTGTTTTTTTCAATTACAGTGTACCTGACACCACCTGTGTGTTTGGTTAATAAAGGGCGCTGCATTCTGCTGTTATCTGTTCACTTTATTTCCTTGTCTCTGTTGATAAGCAGCGAAAATACCAACGCCGGGTGGATTCCATTTGTCACGCTGGCGATCTAACTCTGCCTAAAGCTGGAGGGGTGGGGGGTGAAAGGAGGTCGTAGGTCACCAGTGTCAGAGTTCAGGGTCATCTGAGGTCAGCAGAGTAAGGAAGAAGAAAGGAACACTGGTTGGGTTTGTCGTACGGTGTGGAGCTGTGTTACTACTGATGTGGCTGTATCGATGGTTAATAATTAAATCTCTCATCAATGCTTAATGCCGCCGATCGATGTCACGCCGTTAAACAACAACTTTCGGGGTAAACCGGGTTGTGAAAAGTCCTTCCGACGACCCGGAGCGAAATCCAATTAACAACCCGGTAACACTTACGACGGCAGACCTGATTATTCGAAAGCCTTTTGGAGTGACTTATTAACATTTAAAAGCTGCAGCGAAACTCGCGAGCTTGTACCAGTGGATTAACCAACTTTCAAAATCGAATCTCTCGTTACTTACAGAGTGGGGTTCTTTGTATTCTAGCCCTTTTTCTGCATGTTAGTGTGTGACCAATTCACCTCCTAATTTAAAGTTCTAATGGTTCCTGCATGCTGCACCAGAGTGATTTATTGTCATACACACACTAAAATCACAGATGTGCTTTGTTAGTCATCCTTCATTAAACAAATTAACATTCCATTAAAAAATACAGAAGAAAGAAATAAATGTACCGTATTCTGCAAATAGCAATCAGTCAATATATTTATATATGTTGGCGATAGAATGTATGGGTGTGTGTAGAGTTGCGTTGGTTCAAAAATAACGTCAGTGCGATAGTAAAGGTTGAGATAAGTAAAAATCATTTACACATGTGGATGAAAGCTGCTGATGAATGTCTGCAGTTTGTTGAGTGTGTTGGTGATAATGTCCTGTACTGTACAACAGATATGGATTCTGACGTTGGAAGTGCTAGTTTGTTGAGGACGTTGAACGCTGCATTGACATCTTTCCTCCAGTTCCTCCCATCTGTCCGCAGCAGTTATACAAGGTTCTGCAAAGCTGTCTGTGCCTCCTAGTTGAATATGATCCACGATTATTGATTATCACGACTTTTTCCGTGTCATTTGTCCTGCATCTTTATGTATATCTATTGCATGCTGCTGCGTGCTTTAGTCTATGTAGAGGAGGAAGAGTAAAGGGCTCCTCACACAAGTCAGAATTTAACAGAAATAAAAATAAGTTATGCAATCTTCATACATAGTGATTTAGTAGAATGTGGTGCTAAATTGGCTGTAGTAGGACAGTGGCTTTAATTAGTGGGGCAAATAGTAAATTGACCTCGGGGAACATGCTTTTTTATTTTTTTTTTCTGTCCTAGAATAAAGTGCAATTGTACCTCCACTACATTAGGGGGCAGTGGCGCTTTCATTGTCAGAGTGTGTGCAGGGAGCATACAGCACAGAGAATGAGTATGAAGTGTAGACACCAAGTGACACCATGAAAACATATTTAACAGGGATGAGAAGACAGGCGGAGAGAGACGGAGATAAAGAGACAAACGAAAGTCTCCCAAAGCTAAGACGAGGAAATATGACGAAGCGTCTGTAGCGCTTGGTTCACTGTGAAAGACCGGTGTGTTACTGAGTCTGAAATGTTGGAGACAAAGAAATTAAAGACATTACACCACAATCACTGATAAGACCATTTATGTAGTTTTATTTTTCAGTATGTTTGACATGATCAGTCAAATTTAATTTTTTTGAATCTCAGATGCACTTTAAATCTTTTCTGTTAATAGACCTATTCTTTGTTGTAAGTTGATCCATATTTCTTTCTTATTTTACTATCTTATACGTTATTAAGGATACAGTGTTATGCAGAGGTACTTTATTAATTCATTTATAGACAATTGATTCTATTTATAGTCGCACGGGGGGCGAGATGCATCTTCTTCCATGGGGGGGGGGCAGAAAATAATAAAAGCAGCATGTTGTAGTAGGCCAACATGAGGCGGTGTAAAGAGGGGGGGTGTTGGCTGGATGAGTGCAGCCAGGCCGTCTGGATGATAATCACGGACATGCAGAGCTGAACAGAGCTGACTGAGGGCCAGTGGAAGGGGCCAGCACCATAATCCTTTATGTGAATAAAAAGATAAAATAAATAAAAGACAATGTATGTGTGAGAAAACAGGCAGGAGAACCACACCATAGGAAGTGTTATCATTCATATTTATGACCAAACCAGCGGTGCTAATGCATGCAGGGGAGGGGGGGGGGTGACCGTCCAGCTGGAACGGGTGGGGGCGGGGGATTCGCCTGGTTGTCCCGGTCAACAGCGATTTTGAAAAGTAAAAACAACCTCTGCTGTGGACAGGCTGGCTGCCTCCTTCACAGGTGTGTTTGTGCTTGGCTCACACACACTGGGGGGGGGGTCATCAATCCGTCACGTCCATGCCTCCGCTCCCCTCAGCATGTTTTTTTTTTTTTTTTTTTTAAACTTCGTGACACTATTCTCTTCACACTGAACGCCTCCTAAAGGCCCCGCTATTACTAGTAATAGTCTCCGTCCAGCGATGTTTCTGGTTTGCAGCACTCAAAAAGAACGGAGGACGAGATGGAACCAGTTGAAGAGGCTCTGAATCACAACGCACTCCACACACAGGATGCTGAGATTCCTATTCCTTTTCCTTATATATACTGCAAAAATGTTAATACACAGACAACGTGTTTAAGCTCAGATTTTAAACTGTTGTATTTATTGTGCCGCGTTGCACTATTTTTATGTCAGCACCTTAATTTAATTAATTTATTTATTTTCAGCACGTCTATATATATATATATATATATAGATAGATAGATATAGATATATAGATATGGATATATATATATATATATATATATATATATATATATATGATAGTTTATAGTTTATAGTTAGTGATAGTGATCACTTAATCACTTTAAATTATTATAATGATATCAAAATAGTTGGACACTAATTTTATATATTATATATATATAGTGTAAGTATAGATTGGGTCATGTAGTTTTTTGTTTTTTTCCCCATTTGGTGCAACAGTGAACCTGTTCTGTATGTAGATATACAGGGCTCCTTCAAAAGTAAAAAAAAAAAATCACAAAAAAGCAGATTTTTGGTTCAATACTCAGGACTTTTGGTAAGTGTTGCTAGTAATTTCTTGACAAACTTAACTCAGCCAAGGACGTTATGTTTTCACTGGCGTTTGTCTGTCTTGCCTGGTTTTTATTAGCAAGATAACTCAGAAAGTTCTGGTCAGATTTTCGTAAAACTTTCAGCGAAAAGTGTGAATGGTGCCATGAACAGATGACTCAATTTTGGTAATGATCTGGAATAAATCGCAGTTCCTAGATCGCTTTGAATTTCCTGTTGTTCCGCGACATTTCGCAGGTTAACGGTCTGGTGTTGCTACCTTGCACCTGCATAGCTTTCGTGGCATTCTGGACTCCCAGTTTTTGGTTGTCATCAGTTGTGATGATGTGAAAAAATTCATTAATTTTCAACACATACATTTCTGCATTTCATAAATCTCCCCCCTTTGCCTCCGTTATTTACCCCAGAAACGAACTCTGCTGTCAGACCCCGCGGCGAATCACCGCCGCTCTGATATGAGACAGGATTAGTTATAGTTCATTGTACAAGACTTACACCTTTATTAGCTGAGCAGGAAGCCTACGCAGACTGTGTTATGTGGTTTTGTCATTGCCTCATGCTCTGGGAACCCAACTGTGCCGGCGCGCTAATTATTTTTGAAATTTTAACGAGGCGTCTCTTTTATTTATTTATTTATTTCAATTAATTTATTCATTTTATTTATTTTTATGCAGCGCTCTCGTCTGTCTGAGACACAGCCCGTCGGGCACCAGGTTTCCATGAGAACGTGGCATCAATAAGGCCCAGGAGAGCACCGCTGCACCGTCCTGATATCGTAAAGCAGCGTTATATGACGCAGGAAGGCGGAGAAGACGCCCAGGGGATGTGGCGTACGCCGCTGCTGCCCAGAGACCCCCCAGGGCCCGTCATTCCTCCTCCTGTACACATTTACCCTGTAATTCACCTGAGAGAGAGCAAGATATTAATTTATGTCAGGGGATGGTTAGACACTCTAGGACTCTTGTTTGGTCTGTGTTATTAGATATGAGGGGAAAAAAGGCTATTATCTCACGGAACGAAGCTTCGTCAGTTTCCCTGAAACAACTGCTGTATTTTCACGACCAGGCACCGTACTAAAAGGCTCAGTCTCAGTTCTGTGTGTCATTACTGTATTTAACACACACATAAGACAGCTAACTATAGGGTTTATATACAGAAATAGATACATACACAAATAGAGCGGGGTAATGTCATCAATCAAACCATCAAAGTCCTCATCCTCTGTTTCTGATTCCAACAGCAGCTAAATCTCCATCAAACATGCCAGCTTCACTTTCTTCACCGTCAGAGTCACTTTCCTCTAAATGATGCGTTATAATCCTCTGGAAGTTGCTGCGCTACCGTAGTCCTGGTCTGGATTAAGAAATGGCACCGAAACAAAAGCACCAAGATGAACCTCCTTGAAAAAGTTCAATTTTCATTTCTTCTGCTAGCTTTACTGCTTTTAGTCGAATGGTGACCATCAGAACACTTCTCCCACTCGTTCTTTGCTCTGTGATCCACTGACCGAGTCTTTGCTCTGTGATCTACTGATCCAGTCTTTGCTCTGTGATCCACTGATCCAGTCTCTGCTCTGTGATCTACTGATCTAGTCTCCGCTCGGTGATCCACTGATCCAGTCTCTGCTCTGTGATCCACTGATCCAGTCTTTGCTCTGTGATCCACTGATCCAGTCTGTGCTCTGTGATCCACTGATCCAGTCTTTCCTCCAACTCGTACCACCTGTCTTATGTCTTAAACTCAGCTGTGTAGCTGATTTCCTTCAGTTTAAACTGTGCTTTATCAGCGTGTCTCTTTACCATTTTCAGGTTGTTAAAACAACGATGTTCTGCATAACGCACATCCCCGTTATTTTATCTACAATTCATGCCCACACTTCCCCTACATACATACATAGGGCACACGCACATTTTGAAGAAAATATAAGACTTTTATGTGCACCTATAGTCGTGACAATACGGTAATAAGCGATGAGTCGTCTGAGGTTTTTATGTATGGGAAGTTACTGACTTTTCTGTCTTGTGGCATTTCTTCCCCCCCTTTAATTGTTGATTCTGCCCTTTAGCCTCCTCCATTGCTTCTGTTTCTGACTAGAACACATGTAAGTGGTGGGAGGTGTGTGTGTGTGGGGGGGGGGGGGGGGGGGTAAATGAAGAGGATGATGAACATGGGAAAAGATGAGGATGATGGAAATAATAAAAAAAAGATAAAAGGAGTATGACTCAGGGAGGGAACACGCGGGGAAAGAGGAAGATAAGGATTTGTCACGAGGGAGGAATAGAACGAGAGAAACCTGCAACAACTGACTGTAATTACGCCCCCCCCCCCCCACCCCGGTCCAAGGCCTCCTAATTAAGAGAACAGAGGGAGAATGCAGATTAGAGGGGAGGGCCTGGAGATAGGCCTGTGGCTCCCCCCAGTCCTCGGAGGGGAACCTCATCCAGGGAATAGCTCTGTTCATACAAAACAATGAGGGGGGGGGGGGGGCTACATTATTCATCTCGGCGAGCGAGTCGCAGCAGAACGCCGGACGGCGAGGGGGGGGGGGACAATTGAGATTTGTTTCTCCTAAGGGTGTTTTTCCATTTGTGCTTCTGGTAGACCGTATCAGGATTTTTTTTCAGCAATTTCCCTTACATTTACTCATGGGTTAAATCCTTTTTTTCCCCGTCGTTTCCAGCCTACCAATCACATGCAATTTACCGAAATAATATGTTTGCCTCTTAGCTCCTGATGGGCGCCGGCGTGGTGGAACAGCTTGTCTGGAAGTGACGGCGCTCCGCCGGGATCCACGCGGCATTAGATCTGCAGGGATTGTTAAAAATATCTCTAGCAGTTCGGCGGATCTGCTCGCGCTTAGTTTTCTGCATCAGGTCAAATATCGTCATTAACGGCGCGACGCGGGGGCCAATCTTAGATGCTCCTTCCATGTCTAAAAGGAAAAGCTATAAGAATTATATCGGTTTCAAAGCCGAGCTTCGGGCTACTTTTTGGATCAATATATATAAATATATATATTGTTTCTGAAGGAAGAGGAAAACGCACCTTACCGGCATTTGTACGGTTTCCACAAAATAGTTAGCATGCTGCCGCAGTAATATCAGAAAAGTACACAAGTGCATCGGGATTATTTTTGCAGCGTTTGTGCGAAAAAAAAAAAAAAAGGACGGTTCACCTCGATGAAATACGACTGTGTTTCAATTCACGACGAAAGCTCGAGAGGGGAAAAGCTTGAAGGATCGCATCTGCTAGGATTTATAGAAAAACAGTCAAACGCTTGGTAAGAGTAAGAGTTGCCAAGAGAAAAAAAAAAAAAAAACTCAAGGTCTGCACATAAACAGCAAGAGAATATCCAAAAAAAGCTAAAGAATATCACCTCATATTTAAAACCTGAGTGCAAGTTAATGTATGACAGTATGTAAATGATGCCTCTACTATGTCTTTATCCTAAATTATGATGAATTAAAATGATTCTTTACACGAAGGAGGCGATTTCTCACTAATGTTTGTCAGTTCCTGCAATCATTTGGTCTTAATTGGACTTAATCGTCCATTGGTTGTATTAGGAGGCTGCTACACAATCGATGCTGTGTAGATACTAAATGCTGTTGGGTTTAATATGTGTGCAAACCTCAGGCCGTGCACTGGCATCTACCCCCCCCCCATTTTGTGTTCACAGCGATGAGCGCAGCCTTGCACCTGCGTGAGGAATTCTTCTTGTTGCCCTCCCACCACCCCTAAAAGTTTTCACCTTGAACATCACAGCTGCAGCTAAACCAATCCTCTTCCTCAAGGTCTCTCTGGACGCCTGAACTCTTTAATAGAAATGAAGTGGGAGGTGGGATGACCCCCCGGGGGGCCAGCTCATGGCAATTCTTCTGCAGGAGGAGCTGAAATGATGTCGCGTGGGAAGCGGGGGGTAGATGGGTAAATGGTCACATCCTCACAAGCATTCCTAAAGCTGAGCATGCATGGTGCATTATGGGATATGTGCATCAGAAAATGGCTCATCGTAAAAGCTTCATCATGGGAACAGAAAAGCAATGAAACAGTCAAAGCCTGAAAAATGTAAAAAGTAAAAAAGACCTTTTTCAACTACAATTATCCGTCAATATGAAATAGTATTCCCAAAATACAGAAAAGTAATCCACACTTATTCTGTGGAATTGCAACCAAATGCAGCTGTGGGTTGGCTCTGTTTCCTCACATAAATCCATAGCGAATGTGTAAGTGGACTGCAACCTTATTTTTTTTTTGCTGACCATTGCATTATGTATTCCGGCTCTGAATGAAATGAAGCAAACTCAAAGTCAGCAGTTATTGCTTAGTGTGAATGAGCTGGAAACAAGCAGAAATGAAATGGCATGATGCAGCACGCTGCCGGTTCACTATACCTCAGGATTATGGCCCAGTCTCGGAGGCTGTTGGAGGTGAAATTGGGGCTCAGCTCATATTAGCGAATGGCTCTTATTTTCTCTAAATAACACACGAATGAATAAATAAGTAAGTCAGACAAATCTCAGAGAAATCCCACGGCCATTAGGGAAATGTTTGTGGATCCAAGTTTGAGGTCCCCGTTGTTTGTGAGACGGCGTGAAATATTTGAAGTGCATCTAGGGGAACTTAGCAGCTTTTGGTGATGAAAAGTATACGTGGCGTTTGGGGAAAAAGAGGAAAAATGCATTGCCCGTTTTGTGGGATAATCCAAACACCACCTACTGTACACACACACACA
Source organism: Eupleurogrammus muticus (assembly GCA_036785175.1). Lineage (NCBI taxonomy): Eukaryota > Metazoa > Chordata > Actinopteri > Scombriformes > Trichiuridae > Eupleurogrammus > Eupleurogrammus muticus. The sequence goes on along the minus strand of JAYKQN010000009.1, from coordinate 403,895 downwards.
CACATGCATACACAGAGAACATGCAAGCAGCAGAGTTTAGATATGATCACATGGGCCCGGCTGCAGGAATCAAAGCATCTGGGGGGGAAGGAAATTACTCTTCAACAAGGCAGCCAGGTTCAGTCGGTATATAGAAGAGCTCACGGGTCCACACAAAGAAAGAAAAAAAAAATAATAAAACACCAGATCAGGCATCTGCTCACGCAAACCGTGCACCTTATAGGCCGACTGAAAACCAAGGTTATGCACGTATGCAAAAAAAGGAGCATGTTTGGGACATATCGCCTCGCGTTGGCAGCCTGGCGTGTATAGGCGTCGCTTCCATGTGCACGCACAAAACATTATTCAGACATTAATCTGACCAAAAGCGAAGGGAGACGTAGAAAAGCCGTAGGTGATCGTTCGTTACTTTCCTCTCCTTGCCAACGAGTTGTTAGGAATTCAGCCTGCAACCTGCCGCGTTTGGTCACCTATATTTATCAGGTGGCATGCTGGGAAAAAAAAAAAAAAAAGTTTTGAGCTTTTAGCATGAATTAAATGAGGAAAAAGAAGGAGGCTTCTCCTGTCACTGAGCTTTGGTTTGGAGTTTTTGGCCAAAGATGCTACGCTGCTTGTGTGCTGTTTCTGCCCTATGTGTGTGTGTGTGTATGTGTGTGTATGATTTACTAATGCAGCCCCATTCTGGTTTGACACAGAGTGCATTCGGCCTGGGGGGGGGGGGGGGCACAGAAAAGAAAAAAGAAACTAAGGCTTGAGCCTGGCTCATTGATCTTTTATAGCGCATGACAGAGCCGAGTGCCATTGGTTTCCATGCAGACGCTGGAGGTGGATGCGGAGTCAGAATCCCATTACAGAGCCTCCTCCATGTTGACACCGGTCAACACGGATGAAAATAAAACCAACTTCTAATTAATCAAATTGCTTGTTTGCAGTGCTTGTTTAGAACGTGGACGGTTAATTGGCTCCAAGAAGTGCTGTGCAGCGTTGTAGAGAACAGAGAACGTTCCCAGAGATTTTCTTCCTTCCAAATGGCGCCAGATTTGTCATAATTGCTCGGACATCGTATCTATGAATTTACTAGATATCATGTTTTATCAGCTCTGCCCAATACATTCGATTGAAGCAGCCTCAAACTCTTCCTCTTTTACAGTGAGACTCTACAGAATATAAATATAAAGTATTCTGGTTAGAATTAAGCAGAAATCGACTGATGCTTGATGAGAGTGAAGTTTTATTTTCTCCAAGAATCAACAAAATAACATGAGAAACTGAAAAATGGAATAAATAATATTGTCATCTCTTCTCAACCAATAGAAATATCTTTATGCCTGATGTCCTTTTACAGTCCGTGAACGTCCATGTGGCCTTCATGACACCTCAATATAAAATCAGTGAAAGTATTTTTGCATGAGATATGCAAAGAACAATAAATAATAAACATACAATGCAAAAAAATGCAAACTCTTGCACACATCGCATCATCTAAGAGAAAGAGAAAGAAAAAGCATGTTAATCACATGACTACCTGCACGTCATTACGTCATTATACACACATTATATGCATTAAAATTGTAATTCACATTTGAACCAATATATAATATATCATTTAATGGCTTATATGAAAAAATGTTGTATGGAAAAAATTATATTAAAAATATGAATGCAGCAAAATACTGTGGTGGATTTATACAGAGAACTGACTTTGCTTCAGAACTACAGGAGAGTGTCACTGAAGAATTTAGTTTTTGACCTGAAAGAGCCGAAAAAAAAAATGTTCCTAACGCCCACAGTTCCCACAGAGGACTCCCACAGGCTTCATTGATCGACGCACGTTTAAGAGCATATCGTCAGAGAGGAGGAAAACTCGATGAGCCGGTGGCCGTCGAGGAGGAAAAAGAAAAAGATTAAAACTGACTGTGGCGCTTCTGAGTGGCGAAACGTGGAGTTTGTTAGCGAAAATGAAATGAAGAATTTGATGCAGCAGAAAAACACCACTTCCAGCAATATGCAGATTCTGTCATTTCACTTTTTTTTTCTTTCCTGTATGCAAATGCCCGAGGACTGTGTGATTGTTTCCTCCTTCTCCTCCACTTTGTCTCCCCCCACTGTGACTTCCATCTGTGTAGATTAAGTGAACAGACTTTGAGTCGCCGTGGGTCCGCTGCCATTTGCACTCGGCGTGATATTTGACAGCAGCTTAATGATCTATGTGAAATGCCGTGTTATATAATATCTGCCCGTGTGTGTATGAACATGAATCATGGGAGAATGCACGGGACCATTCGTGGGACTTTTTTTTTTTTTTCTCCCAACTATCGGCTGAAGGGAAAAGTTTCTGCATCACTGCCGAACATAACAGAGAATATATAAAGTGCATCTGAAATTTCAAAAATAAAATTAAATCCTTAATTAAACATTTTTGACTGACCATGTCAAACCATATGATACTGAAAAATAAAACTACATAAATGGTCTTATCAGTGATTGTGGTGTAATGTCTTTAATGTCTTTGTCTCCAACATTTCAGACTCAGTAACACACCGGTCTTTCACAGTGAACCAAGCGCTACAGACGCTTCGTCATATTTCCTCGTCTTAGCTTTGGGAGACTTTCGTTTGTCTCTTTATCTCCGTCTCTCTCCGCCTGTCTTCTCATCCCTGTTAAATATGTTTTCATGGTGTCACTTGGTGTCTACACTTCATACTCATACTCTGTGCTGTATGCTCCCTGTGAACACTCTGCTGCCCCCTAATGTAGTGGAGGTGCAATTGCACTTTATTCTAGGACGTAAAAAAAAAAAAAAAAATTAAAAAATTAAAAAAGCATGCTGCCCTCGATGGAACTTCACTATTTGAGAACCACTGCTGTAACCAGACGTCCTGTCAAGTTTGAATCGGTTTAAATGACATACTTTCTTTTTGTTAATGCAACAGTTTGAAGGGCCTGAGGGCCTCTTTCCCATAACACCCCCCGTGGTCATATATCATCATAAGAATGGATGACATTCAGGTCAGGATACTGGTTCTTATGTAAAATTCACCATATTAACATAAATATAAAGACTGTTTGTCAGTGCCGCATCTTCGGGGAGGACGTATATATATATATATATATATATATATATATATATATATATATATATATATATATATATATATATACATATATATATATATATATATATATATATATATATATATATATATATATATACATATATATATATATATATATATATATATATATATATATATATATATATATGTATATATATATATATATATATATATGTATATATATATATATATGTTTTCATGGTGTCACTTGGTGTCTACACTTCATACTCATACTCTGTGCTGTATGCTCCCTGCACACACTCTGCCAATGAGAGCGCCACTGCCCCCTAATGTAGTGGAGGTGCATTGTTGGCTTTAACATAATATTGTGAGTAAATGAAACTTAAATATAAAATCTTCGAAAGGATTTAAACATGAGAGCGTGAAAAACTGAAATGAAATAAATAATATTGTCTTAACATTGTCATCTCTTCTCAACCAATGAAATATCTTTAGGCCCGATATCCTTCACAATCCAATACGTCCATGTGGCCTTCATGACATCTAAATATAAAGTCTTTGAAAGTATTTAAACACGGGAAATACACAATACAATGCACCAAAAACACATTTTTTCATACATACATTGCAAAAGAAGTAGAAAGGAAAAGCACGTTAATCACATGACTACCTGTGCATCATGATACACACATTATATACATCATAGTTGTACTTTGCATTTCAACCATTTACATAAGAAATGCAAAAAAAAAAAGAACCAGGTTTAACTTTTTGTTGTTGTTGGCTTTAACTTAATGTGAGTAAATGATCAGTGTAACGGCTGAGGGATAATGGAACTGTCGATGTATGGATCTGCTCCTTAGGAGGAAGTCCATAAAATCTGGCACCAGGAGGAGGTGAAGACAACAGAGTAAATGAAGGAACAGTTTCTATTCATCCAAATGTTCCCTTCATGGCGCCTCTCTCCTCCCTCCACCTCGACAACAACCTGCTGCGACGTGAAGCGATAAACGTCCATCAAACCGTCATAAAACAACCGATTCAGCCCCAAATTTTCCTCTGAACTCAATATAAAAAACAACGGGAGTTTTTAGCAGCTTGTTTGCAGAAAGCAAAAAGCAGGGAATGACGTTCCCTCCTGCTGAGCGTTGGCGTCAGGACGCAGGTCAAGGTTGTGGTTCCGGCGGCAAAACTTGATGAAATCATCCGCCACCTTTTTGGTTATATCTGCTGTACTGAGCAAGACTTTCAAAATAAAAGCCTCACTGACGAACACGGCGACGCAAACAAGCCAACAGATTGATTAGTAAGCGTTTTTTTTATCACCAATATGTTTCATATGGAACAAAAAAATCCTTTAAATACAACATGAAAGGGGAACGCCTGTGTTATGAGGTCATTAGACACGACGATTCGCCATAAAATTGCCTGCAGAAGGATTTCGCATCCAATATAATTAAATCAGATTCTTTAAAGTATTACTTTACGCGGTTCTTTGCGTTTTCATTGAACTCCGCTTCGTCTTTTTAAGCTGCAGGGGGTCAGGTCGAGAGCAACTATTACATCAGGCCGCAGTCGTATCCCGATCCGTAGCGATTGTTCCTCGGTATAATTGAAGCCGTATCACGTCTCCTGTCTCGTCCCGTCTGCACGCCATGTGCATTTCATGTGACAGACACAGGACTTACTTCTCGTATCTCTTCGTTTTGATTAATAATTTACCCGGCAGCATGTTGACTGTGTTAACATCATATAAAATTCATGCGGAGTGCGCGAGGAGGGGACTTTCATGCCCTTACATTGTGTTCGGTGGTGGCTGTGCACAGTCACTGAGCGAGAGTCATTATGACTAATGAGATGGGCACAAAGTGGGGGCACCTTGTGACGCGCGTTCATAAAAGCGCTGTATAGTGGCTGCCCTTGGATGCAAATGCATGCATCAAAAGAATTAGAAAGAAGAAGAAAAAAAAAAGAAAAGCCAAGTCATGTGTTGCTTACAAAAAGAGACAGATTCAAGGTTGAATCCCGGGCTCTTTAGCGAGGCGTCACCTGGGACGCCGCGTGGTCGTCCTCCTCGCCAAGCGTGAAGAAGCAGTCGGGTTTGTGATTTCTAGTTACATTATATTGGTCTCCGGTGTGTTTCAATAAAAAAAACTCTTCCCTGTGAGCTCCCCCCTGTGCCGCGCTGTTTCCTCGTTCTCTGTCACAGCGCGCTTAGCAAGGCGCCGTTTCCCGCGTGTTTTTCCCCACGTCTGTGTAGAGCAGGGGGGTCCAAACTTTTTGCAAAGGGGGGCCAGATTTGGTGTGTTAAAAATGTAGGGGGGCCGACCTTGGCGGACGTTCTTTACATATAACAGCAATTAATTTAAACACATTTCAGCGAGCCGTTCTGTTTCACATTTGCTGTTTTATTTTAATTTCAGCTATCTTAAGCATGTGTTTTGGTTCATTTGAAACATGCATATCAAAATTCACATATATTCACTATTCACTTAACCTTTTTTTAACACTTTAATTAACTTTTTTGTAACAGTTGAAGAGAAGTAATTGTACTCTTGGGTGCAAATTACATTTGAAACATAAAAAAAATATCTCACTATGGCAGTTTAATATTTACAGAATTTTTAAACACAATAACAGAGAAATTGTCATATCAACAAGTGCAGGGCTCATTTAAAATATGACAGTAACTATAAATGTTGATTGGCACCTCTCTCTCACCTCTCTCTCGCTTGGCGACCCGGGGACAGGACGCGTGGTGGTGATGTGCGCGCTAGCGGTGTAGCACAAATACGTCGACCCAAACAAGCTTAGCATTTTCTTACCAAATGCTCGAATCTCTGGAAACCTGTCCTTATTCAGCTATCGGTAAAAGTTGGAACTGACGGTGGCACAGCGCTCTGGAGCGGATACAGTTAATTGACTTGACTGAATTTGCTGTTCCTGTTTGAGCCTCTAGATGGCAGCACTTAGAACACGCAGGTAACAGCGCTGCTGCCCAATGTATGACGTAATTCTACACGCGGGTCATGGGACTTTGGACATGTCTGGTGTAGAGTTTACATTGTGTGTGCACTGTGGCAGGATGCACGACCGGGTGACAACAAGCATGATAATAAAACCTCTGTCTTGCTGCATTCTGTGTGTGTTCACTGGTCTTTCCGACTCATTGCACGCCTCCTATCTGTCAGATTGCCGACAGACTTTTAGAGAATCCCCAACTATAATTGCAGCCAGAAGGCCACGCGGGAGCCGTTCCTGCACGAATCTGCATGCAAAGAAGCGTTTATCAGCGCTTATCGGGAGCCTAGTAGTTCCCTTTTTTTCTTCTTTTTTTTTAAGTGGTCTTAATGTATATGGTCTTTCATAAACTGCAATCTTAAAGATAGCTGGAACAGTGAAAGGCGCCGATAATTAAGGGGCGAGCAGGGAAAGCTGAACACGTTTCAGTGCTCCCTGACTACCGGCAGCGTTTAGCACGCCGTGCTGGCTTCCATTCGCTCTAATCTCGCTGCAAAGCCTACATGCCACGGTAGGCTACAGCTGTAAAACCGAGCTTTATGTCTGAAGATCTGGTGCTTAAATTTGTTGTTTTTTCTGCTGATGCAGGCCTGGAGCACCCGTCGTGTGCATTACACTCACAGATAAGGAGGGAGTGATCATTGGGAGTTTGCACGCGCGTCACATGAGCGGCGTGCACTGCGTGCATGCATGGAGTCGATCCTGTGTGTGTGTGTGTGTGTGTGTGTGTGTGTGTGTGTGTGTGTGTGTGTGTGTGTGTCTCTGTGCAGGCACCAGCCAACACTGATTCTAAATTATCACCCCGAGCATCCCCAGAGACTAAACAAAAATGGGAATGTGCTGTGCAGCGAATGGCAATGATTCACATTAGTAGACATATATATATATATTTCTGAATCAAATAAATTGTGACTCTGCAGTTCATTAAGCACGTTGCCAAAATGCACGTTAGATCGAGCCGGTGCTTGATTGGCAAGTGGTAAAATGAGAAGCTGGTTGTGCGTTTGCGTTGAACAGGGAGGACGCGCTCGTCCTCGCTGAGGTTTGAGTGGATGTTAATTACCTGCAGAGTAACAGCCTCGTGGCAATTGTGTCAGTCTCTGTGAAAAGGAGAAAAAAAGAGGTGATTACATCAGGTTAAACTATTCGCAGCTGAGTGTCACTCAGCTCATGGTCAACATCTCTCCACTCCCCCCCCCTCACACTTAATTCATTCTGCTGTAGAGAAATGGAGGGTGGTGGTGATGTAATGGTGAGCATACAATAATAGAGTGAAATATTTAATGTAGCTTAGGTAAGCTTTTTTTTTTTTAATGCTGAGCTCATATTCCTCGAGGACGGTTACATAGTTTTCATACTAGAAGTTTTGTGGTAGAAGAACTCAGATCCTTTATCTAAGTGGGAGAAAAAGCCAATGCAACACTGCAAAGGTAAAAACCCCAGCATTAGAAGCGATTTTGCAGAAAAAGTAAACGGATATAATATCATATATGACACCATACACACACACACACACACATATATATGTGTATATATATATGCATCATTTGGCAATTAATTAATTAATCAATTAAAATCTTATGACAAATTTAAAGGGACAACTCACAATTATCTAGTGGAGCTGCTCTGTCTGCAGAGTGCAATGATTTAATTCTGAAATGTCGAGTGTTATATTGCATCGAATAGGAAAAAAAAGGAAGAAAAATAAAAAAAGTACTACTCACGTACAGTACTTGAGTAAAAGTACTTGCTCTCCATCAGTATGTGTTGCGTATGGCAGGTTTTATGAACCCTCTCCAGCAGCATGCTGAAGTTATGCAACCATCCACACTGAATCATAATCACCTGCAGGAGGTATCACCACCCTCAGGGTTCGTGGACCATTGTGAGTTCGCTTTGGTTTGTAGTTGTTGCTCCAGATAACCAGAAACCTGAGCAGCAGTTACGTGTGTTTGAAGACTAATGATAGTCCCCACTGGGGAAAGCAGGTGAGAGCACGTGGCTGCGTGCAGGATCAATCCGAAATATACGGAGAGAACGCGTTATATTACTGGGAGTAACCTTAGAATAAAAGCATCCCCTGATTCTCGCTCGGCTGTGTCTCGCTGAAAGGGACCTCAGGTGGTGCTGTTGTCCTGACAACCAATAAGAGAGCATCATAGGCAGGCGGCAGGGTAATCTGAGAGGGAGGGGGGAGGCAGAGAGGGAGAGAGAGAGAAGCTCCCAGCCTCGCAGCAGCAGCCTCTCTCCTGTGCCGTGTCTTTACGCGCAGAGCATTACGCGTCAGTGGACTACACCGCGAGGACCACGCGCCTTTTTCGCCCCCCCACACCATAAAAGTATTGCGCGTGTGACCCATCTATTCTGGGCTGCTTTTGGACCTTAAAAAAAGCAACAACAAAAAAAAAAGCATCCTGCGCTTTTCCGAGAAGTGTGGACAGCTCCCCCCCCCCCCGTTTGGATCTACAGCTTTCGCCGAAAAACGCGCGCGCTCCTGTGCTTTTTTTTTTTTTTTTTTTTTTCTTTTTTTAAAGATGCAGGTCGGACGTAAATCGTGTTGGAGGCAACTGCAGGCTTCTTTTTTCAGACTGCTGTGTCTTCTCCCCACAGGATTCCCCGTGCGGAGCGTGGACATGCAGCGGGCCACCGACAACATCACGGTCCGCCAGGGCGACACGGCGGTCATAAGGTAAGAGTCGCCGTGCAACTTTCCTCCTGCCCCCCCCCCATCCAGCAGCATCCTTCCCCACCTCTCAGCATCCAGCTGCGTGCTACAGAAGCCGATCTCTCTCATTCTCTCAGCCGATGTCGCGCATTTGTCGCGATCTCGCCTCGACCGTCGCCACGGGGAAGTTCCACAACCCACCAGGGAGAGGCTCAACTTTTTTTTTTATTGGATAACGTTACCTTGCGTGTTATTTTTTCCAGGGATTTCCACCCAGCCTCCTCTTATTGATTCGTTTCATTAACGCGGGCTGATGCGTGCGTCACGGTGCCCGCGTGCGTGCGTATTAATGATGGTGATGATGATGATGGTGATGATGATGATGCAAGCGGAGGTGTTGCACTCCTGTTTGATGATGTCCTGGAACCCCTATGAGACGTTGGGAACAAAAGCTTAATTATAGCCCCGCAGGCTCATAATAAAAAAAAAAAACTTCATTATGCAAATGAATCTACAGATTAATACACAGTCTCCAAAATCCAGTTGCTGCGTCCTCAGTAGACTCGTGGCTCCACTTAATCTGCTGCCAGACAACGCAGGCTGTCAGCTCCTGTTGTTGTGCTTCTGTGGGCAGATGTCGGCGACCACGTGAGCTGAGCCATGGGATTTGGATTCGGTGCTTTTATTTTGGATGTCTGGGGAGGAAGGGAGGGGGTGGTGGTGTACCCCCTACCCCCCTACCCCTCATTCATCCCCCTCATTCCTCTCCTCCAGCACCGTGAGGAGAAGTTATTATAATAAGCTGCAAACATCGATTCCTTTACGCGTGTCCACAGAACCAGTCTCACCTAATTACTGCAAGAACACACCAGGTTACACACACACATACACGTTTTACTCACATGTGCCTGTGCCTTGAACTCACCCCTGGATGCACACACACACACACACACACACACACACACACACACACACACACACAGAATGAATAAACGGATGCTCTCTTGCAAACAGGTGCCATCCTTTTAGGTTCCTGCTGATCAGATTTAGCAATTGACTGAGTTAGTGGTGAACCAGTCTGCAGGTGGAGGGATAGTGTGTGTGTGTGTGTGTGTGTGTGTGTGTGTGTGTGTGTGTGTGTGTGTGTGTGTGTGGGGTGGGGGGGTCACAGCTATTTGTTTCACTCCCACAATCCAATTGAGTGCGTCTTTGCTATATTCAGTCACCCGGTCAGTGTCTCCTCCATCCTAAAGTCCATAGTTCACAACAGCGTGCCTGATGAACTATCTATAAAATAAAAAAACAAAACGCATCACCGGGGTGATCGCTCATCACGGGACGCTCTTGTTTATCGTCGGTCACGCGGCGATAAACTGCAGCTCAGACCCCCCGTGGCTCCATCGGAAAACACATGCTCCATTTTTCACACCCTGTTTCCACCTGGCAAATTGGATATGTGGTGGTGGTGGTGGGGGGGGTCTGAAAAACACGAGGGATCAGATGCAGGAACTTTTGAGCTGAGGTGTGAGGGTGCGGCCAGTAATCTGTCAAGCTGCACGGTGTACCTGCTCCGTTCTAATGGAGCCTGTGGCCATCGTATTTTATTCCTTTAGTTCTTTATTTTCTGTACCAGGGGCCCGAAAGCCTTGAAATGAACCGCCGCGACTCCTGTGAGGTTGTGATGTCACCGCCCACCCGGCCAGTCGAATCAGCCAATCAGAGCAGAAGCTCATTAATATTAACGAGGCAGACACAAAACAGGGTTTTTGTGCAGCAGCTCCAGAGAGAAACTTGTACGAGTTTTTTTAAGAAAATCGTATTCAGGATATAAAAAACTTCAAATGAAACCTTAAAAAGTGTAAAATATGAGACCAGCAATATTCATTATAGATCATAGGAAGGAAATATGGTATATACGGACATTTAAAGTGAATGTAAACAAAATATTGATGGATGTGCCTATAGACGACAACAGGGCTTATAAATAGATTTTTTTTACTAGCAACTCATTAGACACTGTTGGCGCCAGTTTTAGCTACTCTTAACCTTTAACCCCTCTCGCCTCAGCATGAAGGGGTTAATCTGGACGGGATTACCCCCCCCCCCCCCCCCCCCCCACACACACACACACACACACACACACCATCATTTGCAGTGCGTACAGAAGGCCGTGGCTTCTTGTGTAACAAGCTTTTCTCTGAAGTCACCGAGTCAGCACGCCGCGTCCTGAGTTTTTCTCCTGTTATAATAATATGGGGTTTACAGGCTATCAAGGTTTTACAGCTGTCTTCTTGCTCTAATGGGGGGGAGGGGGGGGGAGGGGGCTTCCTGTGTGCTTGAAGAGACACGTGTCCCTGGAAAGCATGAACACAAGTCCCAGCATATTAAATCCGGGGCCTTTAACCCAACACTGGTGTTTTAGACCTGTGAGATTTAGGTCAGGGATAAAAAAAAGCCTGTTCCATGGGAGCTTAGCCCGTTTTTTTTGTTTTGTTTTAATACAAGGATGACGCCAACAAGTGAAATCTAACCCCGGCTCAACCATCCTTTGCAGGACCCATTGGATTTAAAACTTCTGTCGCGTAGTTTACTTTTTAATTGCGTTTTTTTTCCCTCTCCGTGCGGCCTGCTGGCCTTAAGCGGGAGGGTTGCAGTGTCACACAAAAACCCTTATAATCGACGATTGCTTATTAAAGCATTAATGACAGTCTGTGTGATTGTTCTCCTCTGGGTCAATTATCTGCGCTTTGACAATACATTCTTCATGGCTTGTTACTTTCACTTCGGCCCCCGAGCGTCTTCGTCAAAACCAGAACTCGTCCCTTTAATATCAGTCAGTCGGATATTGTGTGTGTGAGACCTGCTGCAGGCTCACGCGCTACATTATACATGATGTTGCTCTAATTTCAGCTCTAAAACAAGGCGCACTGCCTTTGTGAATACTATTATTTTCATTTGCATTATTAAAACCTCAACTATTGAACTCTGATGACTATAGAGGGGGATTGTCAGGATTTGTTTTTCCTGAAACTTGCATCAATACGGATACTTGCCATAGCGTGTACGAAACTCCAACCGCTTTCGTGCCTGTGAGTTATTACGTGGAGCGTTACCTTGACTTGATGGGGTCGAGGTGGTCCCATTTTTAGTCTGGCAAATCCTGTCATAATCGGAGAAGCTGCACCGAGGTCGAGCTGCAGCTGCAGCAGCAAACACGCGTGTGGTGTCTGTAAGCTAGTTTCGTAAGCTAGCAGGTGTTAGCCCCTTTTTGCACCGAACACAAGTGCTTCTTTTACATATATCGCATAGAGAAGCGTTTTCATTATGCTAGAATGAATGCACTTTTCTGCACTTTTCCAACATGGAAAACTAACTTTTTAGCAGATTTTCAGCATGCACATGTGTCCAAAGCGGATAATCTATCTCCATAATACAGTAAACCGATGCAGCTTTTCATTCCAGCAACACGTGTATTAAAAAAACTCACCCTGAATGGGCGTGCCGGTTTTGAAGGTTGCAATAAGATATATGCAATATATTATTTTGCAATCATAGTGTCAGTAATAATGCAAAATCACACTTAAAAAAATAATTCATCAAAACAGATGAGGAATTACTATGATGATATTGCAGGACACTTTATATACAGTGCACACATGGTGCAGACTTTTACTATATATTTTGTATTTGTATATGCATTTTATTTGCCATTTACAAAGAAAATATCTTGTTTCTATGTTTTTTTTATGAGGAGACAGGTGCATGTACCAGCACAATGAGTCCCATTCATCAAACATATCGTTCCATCGGGATAAATGGATATTAAATAAATAAGCAACAAGCATTTGTCAGTCTGTGGCATGTCTCTGACTGTCAGATCAACCTCAGCTTTACTGTCAATTTTCTTTACATGAACTGGTCATACAAAGAATTTTACATTACGTTTCTTGCTTTTTTTCCCATGCAGACATACACAATCAATAGGACATATAGACGTTAAAGTGCAATGACTAGACAACATGGATATATATGTATAACATAATTTAAAAAATAGTTCACACATGCACATGTTTGGATCGCTAGTAAAAGCCCCATTATTATCATTATTATCATTGTTATCAGTGAAACATAAACTCCCATAGGTTGTGCTTCTCCTCTTCTATAGCAACACATGCTATCACCACACAGCAGTCCTAACCTGATCTGAGATGTAATTCAAACCCTCTATAGTCTGAGTGGCTGTAGAAATTCCCGTTATTTCCACGTGATGAATGGATGTGAGCGCGGAGACTCTCCGTCTGCGCGCCAGCGTATTTAGAGTCAACGCGCCGTTATCGTTAAGAAGCATCAATTTTCGACACGGCGAGCCATGCTTATTTGCATCACCGCGGAGGGTTACTTAACAACCTGTTCCACGCCGCAGACACAGCGAGCGATTTGCCGTGATTGTTGGTTTAAATCTATTGTGTTTTGGCCACATTGAATAAGTTATATGGGAAAAACAATGGAAGTGGTTTGGGTTTCTGTGTGCACCCTGCAGGGAGGCAATGAATGGAATTGAAATATGTGCTAACGCAGCCGAGTCCATTTTGAGGAACGCGTGCCGCCACACGTTTCGGTTTTCCCTTCGTAACAGACTCCGTAATCTACGTTTCCCGCTGTCACGTTAAATTATGGCGGCGGCGCAGTGCAGATATCCGCTTTCCCCTCAGACAACAGCCGGGGTAAGGTGATCCGAGGAACAATACGGTCCAAGTGGAGGGAGGGGGAATAAACAGATCAATTCCCAGATCCCCCCCCCACACACACACACACACACACACACACACACACACACACCCCAGGGGGTCTTTATATTTCTGCACACAGCTCATCACACATGAGTGCCGGTTTCTTTTTCACTTGTTGTAACTTCCCTCCATCTCTTCATCTGGGGTTGTCTCGCCGTGCTGTTGTGACACATTAGGTCAGAAAAAAAAAGGAGGGGGGCGAGAAGTGTGGCTCGCACAAAGCGAGGCAGCGTGGGTGGAATTAGGGTGGGGAGGGGGCAGGGCTGCAGTATTAGTACAATCAGCACAGTAATCCCCTCTGTTCCATCCCGGGGCCAACGCACGGATTTCCAAATCAATTTCATTTTCACTCATGATGCTACAGCAGCGGCGGGGGGTGGGGGGGTGGGGGGGGGCAGAGCGGCTGCCAGTCGGGTCATTATCATCCCGGCCCACTTTTGGCATGGGACAGAACAGAGGTGATTGTGAAAAGAAGGAGGGAGGGAGGGGGGATGTGGGTTTCGATTGATATTTTGCCAAGTCCGCAAAGTTCCGTGAAGTCGTTTTGGAAAGGGCTCGGCGGCGTCGCAGCTTCTGGAGGCTTTCATCTCGGTCAGTAGGATCTGAACGACGGCAGAACTCCTCACAGCCCCAATACAGTTCTTTGAAAAGGCTCGGATGCCGGTTCATCCTGTGAAAAGATACCGGCGCTTTCACCTCGTCTGCACGTTTTTTTTTTTTTTTTTAATGAACAGCTCTTCAACAAGAGAGAAGACCTGAAATGTTTTTTTTTTTTTTTTTTGACACAAGTGAATATTTGCTTCTCCCTAAAAGCAATTCCACTCCATTTCCCCTTTTTGCCGAGGCTTTTGTTGGACAGACCAGGCTGTCTCTCTCTAAGTGCATATTTAAACTACTCAGCAATTCCTAACAGCCTCTGGCTACCTATAGGCAATGGCAGTAGAATTGGGATGGAAGACTCTTATTGCTGCAGTAGTAATATATATATATTAAATATATATATATGTGTGTGTGTGTGTGTATGTATGTAGACTCAAAGGGCATGTTTCAAGTAATTATACTCCATAATATAATGCACTGTGTTGCTGCATTGCAGTATATAGCATCATCTTCATGTTTGTCTTTCTTACTCTACTGCAGTTGTTCTCAAATAGTGGGGGGCATCAGGGGGGGCACGTTTGACCTCGGGGAACATGCTTTTTTATTTCTTTTATTTTAATTTTTTTTACTGTCCTAGAATAAAGTGCAGTTTCACCTCCACTACATTAGGGGGCAGTGGCGCTCTCATTGGCAGAGTGTGAGCAGGGAGCATACAGCACAGAGTATGAGTATGAAGTGTAGACACCAAGTGTAGCAGACCCTCAAGTGACACCTATATATATATATATATATATATATATATATATATATATATATATATATATATATATATATATATATATATATATACACGTCCTCCCCGAAGATGTGGCGCTGTCACACAGTCTTTATATTTATGTTAATATGGTGAATTTGACATAAGAACCAATGTCATCCATTCTTATGATGATATATGACCACGGGGGGGTGTTATGGGAAAACTTTAAACTTTTGCATAAAAAAAAAATATGTCATTTAAACCGATTCAAACTTAACCTGACATCTGGTTACAGCAGTGGTTCTCAAATAGTGAAGTTCCATCGAGGGGGGCATGTTTGATCTTGGAGAACATGCTTTTTAATTTTTTCAATATTCTTTTTTACTGTCCTAGAATAAAGTGCAGTTGCACCTCCACTACATTAGGGGGCAGCAGAGTGTGTGCAGGGAGCATACAGCACAGAGTATGAGTATGACGTGTAGACACCAAGTGACACCATGAAAACATATTTAACAGGGATGAGAAGACAGGCGGAGAGAGACGGAGATAAAGAGACAAACGAAAGTCTCCCAAAGCTAAGACGAGGAAATATGACGAAGCGTCTGTAGCGCTTGGTTCACTGTGAAAGACCGATGTGTTACTGAGTCTGAAATGTTGGAGACAGAGACATTAAAGACACTACACCACAATCACTGATAAGACCATTTATGTAGTTTTATTTTTCAGTATCATATGGTTTGACATGGTCAGTTAAACAATGTTTAATTAAGGATTTAATTTAATTTTTTAATTTCAGCTGCACTTTAAATCTTTTCTGTTAGTTAATAAAGCTATTCTTTGTTGTAAGTTCATCCATATTTCTTTCTTTTTTATTCTCTTATACGTTAATAAGGATTCAGTGTTATGCAGAAGTACTTATAACAATTTATAGACAAATAATTCTATTCATAGTGTTTATAGTGTTATGTTTTCTTCTTCCATAGGGGGGGCAACAGAAAATAATAGAGAAGCTCTGCTCTACTGTACAAGTATATTCTACTCTCCTCTGAATCCTGGTCCTTCATCTGTCAGAGGTTTAATGTTGTTGCATGCGTCGTGCATTGTGATTAATTTGTGAAATTTGCACTGTGAATTCACCAGCGTGTTCAATCTCTGACTGCCAATAACCAACCGGTTTGCAATAATTTCTATTGACAAAAAAAAAAAAAAAAAAAAAAGTATTCACAAGCACCCCTGTGTCCCTGTGGCATGGCGCGTGGCGGTTGAATAGAACGAATGAGCCGGAGCTGAAGTCGCTTCCATCGGCCTGTCGGGATGAATTCACATAAAAAAAGCTGAAGCGTGCGTGTTCGAGCTGTAAATCCACATGGCTTTGGTGGAAAAAAAAAAATAAAAAAATAAGAAAAGATTAGAGCCCTGCGTTAAGCACAGGCCTTGATGAGCACTCTCTTTGTTGTGCATCTCCTCCTCTTTCGCTGATCTTGCAGAATGTCTGCTGACTGACGCACGGACGCGCGCTGCACATGCAGATGGCGTGTCGTCTCCTTTAGTGTTGTCAGTAAGGCAAAAGTATGACGTTCATTTAAATTACACGATCAACCCTGATCCACGATGACAGGGTTCGCATGGTAGTTTTCACCATGGCACTTAGCATGAATCTTCACCTGCTTTGCACGGAGAAAAATAGGACACGTGGATAATAAGGCACATTCAGCTCCTGGTTTTGCAGAGTGATACGAATACGTGTATTTTTAAAGCAGCATTTACGTGTTAAAAATGTGTTAAAGCGACCTCCATCCTACCCCACAGAACCCACACGCACACACACAAGTACAATTGATCTAAAAACCATGTGTCCAAACACAGGAAAAGGTCATTGACCCCATCAGGACCAGCCCCCACTGAGGAAACACAGGAGATATTGTAGGAGCATAAAAGAACTAGAGACAATAAAACTAGCAAAATCCTACATAAAAGTACATGGACTAAGAAATTAAATACATAAAAAAAAAAAATAAACGAAGGAGCTCGAATCAACTGTGCCATGAGAATAAATAAAGAAGTAAATAAGCAGTAAAATAACTGATAGATATACAGCGAGGGCTAAAATACAAATTGGCTCAGAAGTTGTTTTTTTTTTTGCTGGAGGATCTGAGGGTCAAGTAATTCTGAAAGATAAAAATGTCTCTAAGAAAGTATTTAAAAACCAATAAAATAAAAGGACGTAGAAATCAATCCTAAAGTATACTGGGAGACCAATGCAGTGATTTTAATCCCTGATGGTCAGCTGTTGCCGGGTAGATTTTTAGATTTAAGAGCAGAAAACAGAGAATTACAGGAGTTTTATTTCTGGTTTTAAATGATAAAATCCTGTTTTTTGTGTTTAATGGGCGGAACAAAACCGAGCTCTCGTCTGACTGGATGGAATGAAACCGATTGCAGTTCTGATAAAACTTTCTCTCCCATGAACTCAAACTTCAGCTGGAGGAAATATCAATGCCTGCGACGCCCATTTAAAACGTGCATCACTGCTTTAATATTATGTTTTATTAACCCAGAGGGACGTGAATAGGCTGCGTCATCATAGATGTGCACAGTTGTATGTGTTTAATATTTAAAGGTGTTTAACCGTTTGCATTATTTATCGCGTCTTGTCTTAGTTAAAGAATTATAATATTCCTCATCTGCCACTAGAGGGCAGCACATATTTATCACACTTGCACTTTAATTGGCAGCTTAAATAATTTAAGTAATATGAATTTCTCATAGCAATAAATAAACTAATAATTCATTCACTCATGCCGTTATTTATTTGTGCTGCTTTACCTTTAAGTAGGTTACAGCTTTTGAACTTATTGCTTAACGATGATGCGAAACGCCGGGTTTCAGCGTCGGACTCGAGTGCCGATAATTAGCACCTACGTCGAGAAAAACGATGGAAGCGAAATAGAAAAAACATCTGCAGAAACGGCGTCCTGTGTGTGATATAAACGCTGCTAAATAAAAAAGGATGTGCTGTAATGTGCAGTTTAATGTTTAATTCAATTGGTCTATTGGCTAATATTATATATAGTAGTATAATATAGTATATTATACAATATTATACATAATATAGAAATTGTACTGGGCTATAGTACATGTTTTGTTAAAAAAAGAAACTTACTAAAATTCTATGTTAAATGGTTGCACGAAATATACTGTTATATACACTTAAGCCCAAAATGATTCTTAACCCTGTCAAATACAAGGGATTTCTTTATTTTTCCACTTACAAATTAGTATTTTACTTAAATTGGACACAAAAGAAAGTCTAAAGCCATAACTGATTTGTAAAAAACAAAAATGATATAGAAAGCTCCTGCAGGGCATGCTTTGTGAGGAAAATCTGTCTTTATATATATAAACACTTTATAGTTGAAAGACTTTATTTGTGTCCTATTTAAGTAAAAACTGAGGTGAAATAACTTAACATATACACTTACGCCAAAAATTATTCATACTTCTGTCAAATACAAGGAATGTCTTTATTTTTTTCACTTAAAAAATAGTATTTCGCCTCAGTTTTTACTTAAATAGGACACAAAATAAAGTCTTCCAACTATAAAGTGTATATATATATAAAGACAGATTTCCCAGCATGCCCTGCAGGAGCTTTCTATATCATAGTCACTTTTGTTTTTTACAAATCAGTTATGGCTTCAGACTTTCTTTCGTGTCCTATTTAAGTAAAAACTGAAGTGAAATACGACTTTTTAAGTGAAAAAAAAGTCCCTTGTATTTGACAGGGGTATGAATAATTGTGGGCTTAAGTGTAATTAAGTTAAATTATATTTTTATGAAGACATAAATGTGGGGTTATGAGATTAAAATTAATAATATTTATTGTGAGTAGTAATAAACATTCGTTTCCATGCAGTATAGTAGCCTCATTTCTCTGAGCTGCATTGCTCCAAACTGCACGGCGATAATTAACGTGGCTCCATATTAAACTACTGGATATTACCATATGTCTTTGCAAAAAAAAACAACTTTGCACCTTGTCAAACCGTCGCTGTGGACTCTGTGAGGCGGTGCGGTGCAATGCAGTGTCCTCCTACAGCGTGGAGATGTGTCACCACCCACGCTGCTGCCGGCTCCACTCTGTCGCAGTAACTCACTCCACATATATATATATATATATATATATATATATGAAGCGAGTACGTAACACTCGGTGGTTATTGTGATGCTTCGTCTGCAGCCGCTGGCAGCGTGAGGTCTGTTAATTCGCAGAAAAGCAATATGTGGTCAGCGTTATCAGACGCTGCAGCGCTTAATCACCGGCATGATGAATAAACTAAAGCATAATGGATAGCGAGGTTTATATCACCCGGAAAGATTTAAGTGGTTTCCCGTCAGCCTTTATTTACAATGCAGGACGTGATGATCCTATTAAAAATAAGCATAAAATAGCTGAGGCTGTTCTCTGAATGTTATGCAGTCGCACATTGAATTGGCAGAACGTCTGCGTGGGGCGTTTTTTACTCTACCCTTTTATTCTTTTATCCTTTTCGGTATAAATTAGGGAAGACAAGGAGGAACAAACAAAGAGATGGAGATGAAGACAAGAAATGTGATATTAGAGGGTGAATGAGTGAGTCAAGATGAGTTCCATCATCACCACTTTGGGATTAAGGAGTTAAGCGTTTTTTTCATGCTCAGCCAGAACTTTAACAGCTGTCATAAAACTGCATTTCATGCATTCTTCATTTCGCCTTTGAAAAAACGACACGTGTTTTTTTTTGTGTTTGGGCAATCATCAATACCTTTCCGTATCAAAAGGAATCTGCAGACATGAAGAGGTGAAGGTGCAGGAGATGAATTAGAGTTCAGCTCCAACGTTAGTTGTAGAAGAAGAAAGAAAACTTCCAATGCTATACAGCTTTTTTTAAATTTCCCCTATACAGCATAGGCTTGTTAGATGAAAGCATTTTCATTGACAGATAAAAAAAAACACACAAAATAAGCATTGCTTGAATCATTTGCCATTTAATTACACCCATTCAGTTCAATTTAATCCTCTCTCCAATGGAGCAGCATTGTGTTTAATTACTGGAATCTCGCTTGTGTTTAGGCGCACTACACGATTACCTCCAATTAAATCCAGCTTCCCCTGTGGTGTAGTTCACGTATTGATCCCTGAAAGCCCCCCACATTCATAACCTCCCTCTGCCTTTTTTTATTTTATTTTGTTTTTAGAAAAAAATGCACCATTGACCCCCAACAAAGACTCCATGTCTTTGAGCTCAGTCTGACCCCGGGAGAACACAGCAGGCCTCACTGATTCATTATTACCTGATGTTCAGAGCATGCACTAAATTAGCTTAAGCACCAAAAAAAAAAAGAAGTAGGAGAAATCAAACGAGACGTTGACGATAAAGCGGCGGCCGACTGCGTTTCAGAAATCCTACAGGCCGCTACTCGCTCGATCGCGCTGCCGTTAAATCTCGTAAAACCCGGCCACGCTGACCATAAAAAACCCAAGAGTGGGAGCTTTTCAGTTTAGTGATGTGAAAGCGCTCCAGGACGAGGAGGAGGCCTTTCAGCATCACTTTAGCGTGCCCTCAAAGCCACGAGTCTGAACCTCTCCAAGAAACTCACAGCCGATGTAAACCGTCCTGCATAGATTTTTATTAATCGTGTCTGAGAGAAAAATCATTCTTAGGCATCAATTCGAGAAGAGAATGATGCATGATGGCTGACGTCTCTGTCTGTACGCCTCCGTTTCCCATCCATAACATTGTGGTTTAGTCCTTGTTTTCTAAATCTAATTTGCTAACTAAGCGCCGCTCCAGGTTCATTTAATTGGATTGATTGTTGCAGCTTCCTAAAAATTGCAGCAGTTTGCCAATGTTTGCATCATTTTTGCTTAGTGGCATAAAGCTGTGGGGATGTAACGCAACGTGTTCTCAAATCAATCAATCTCTATTCATCACGTGCACACAGTACAATCGCAGTAACTCGCCACCTCTTTTTGACCATGGGATCCCGGGGAAGATGCATGTTTCCACGACTGTCCCCCAAAGGATGTAGAGCTCCAAACTTCCTATGACTCATTGCTCAGGACCGATGTCTGTTTTATTTCCTGAGGGCATCTTGATTTAATGTTTAAAGCCCTGCAACAAAAGGCTGTGAGAAACACATCCTGCATAGGAGTTATGAGTCATATGTAGAGCGCGGATTATGAAATGAAGCTATGCACTGAATTTATGTTTTACGTAGACGACGTGATAACATGAAACCCGCCTGTGTAACATTAGTAATTGATTGTAGTACTCATGCATGTCGCTCAGTCGATGCTCATTAAGAATTACAGCAAAACACGTGTAAAACCATCTAACGTATTCCGGTCACCATCATATCATACTTTAGCAGCGGGATTGATCGGACGGTTGCTGCAGCACCTCTGGCCATCAAATCCATCCACTGACATGAGCTATCCATCGAGGAGGGACCCCCCACCCCTCCCCTCCCTGTGCTGGATCAGAACCATCGATTTGCTTCATGCCCCCCAGCTGTCTTTATTAAGAAAGACGGAAAAAAAAGAAAAATTCACCAGTGCCCGTAGAGCCTCTGTGTGTGTGTATATATATATATATAATAATGTTCAGTGTTCCCATCTCTGTATATGTGCCAGTGACAGCTATGCGTTCCATGTTTGATGAACCAGACGACACACATCTATCAGATGGCTCACGGCTGAACAGGCGCCGGCACCACTGATGGTTTCAGCCTCGGATCGTTGATTTATATATATATATTTATATATATATATCAGGCAACAGGACAGGCAGACTAGTTCCAACAGGGTCACAGAACCATGAGCCACCAAGAGACACTGGAGACCTTCAGGGACGCTGACCCGGATTCATATACGGACTCATGGTTCAAGCGATTCAAGGTCTGGTCGTGTTCTCCTTCGCCACTTCATTCGCCGAATGTGAGGGAGAAAAACAAAATCAGTCTGCTTGAAAATATATGTTTTTACAAAAAAAAAGTTGATTTTCCAGTGAAAATGACCTACATTCAACGAAAGGCTGCACCTTGAACAAAATGAGCCTGTACTCTGCCCTGTTTACATATTCACAGGATTTCGTTGGTGAATTCAGTCAAAAATGCTGGAGGTGGACGGCGTTTTTTTTTCTAAATGACTCTGCCGAAGAAAGAGTTAATCCTAGCACAATGCATTAAAGAATCATTCAAAATACTTCAAAGCTTGTGATGTGCACGGAGCACCTTGCTAACCAGGCCTTGGGGGACGTTGTCCTTCTAACTCATACAGCATGAATTTATTTATTTTATTTTTTTGTTTTTCATTCCTGTTCCTGCAGATGTTGGAGGTGGATGTTTCTGCAGGATTTGACACTGAAGTGCATGCTTTTGCATTCAGCTGCGAGACGTGCAAAGTGTCTTTAATGTTTGATATTCATACATGAGTGTGATGTGCAAAACTTAAAGGCATAAACACTGAGAATCTGCAGTGAAGTAAAGAGGCATCTTGTGTCCAGCGGTTAAAGAGATTCTGTATCCTGGTGATTCTACTTTTGCACGAACAAAACATATCAGAGACACATAAGTGTTACAGGCAAAGCATTTAGTCTTAATGCATGTATTTATGGGATCTTCATCAATACCTTCTTGATCTCTTTGAAGAAACCCCAGAGGCTGCGGAGAAACACCTGAGGGTTTTTTTGCATGATTTGACTTTGGAGGTCTCCAGGAGTGAAGCGGCGGGGTCATTTCAAATAACATATCTAACACCATCCGCTGTGCTCTCTGCATAACAAACACACATAGAAATGAAGTGGGTGAAAAAGGCAGAAAGTGTTCCTAACGGTGCATGTCAGAGATTTGCATAATGAAATTGTACGGCATGCAAATCACATTATTTGGACGACGTAACATTTATTTTTTGAAGGTGAAGCCATTTCGGTGCACAAACTCCTCCTGAAATTATTGTCGATGTTACTCATGGAGTACAGCAACGAGGTGGAAGTGAAAGGAAACACTATTTATTATTATTATTATTATTCCTGAAGCTTTCACACTAACAGAAGTTGGCGTGCACTAAAGGGTCAATTCTTACCATAATGCCCTTATTTCAGTTCATTTTGCATTGGTTGTAAAAGCATAAATTGCTCTCAGGTGTGCACTGGATCAATTAAAATAATAAGTTAAGTGGGCCGAGATCTCCAAAAAGAGATGGTCGAGGTTCACTTGACTTTATAGAGATATGGCTGCTCCATGATGAGCCAGAATTGACAATTTCTACCAGGAGATACACGTTGACGAAACGTCAGTCGGACCAAATTTGGTTCGTTTTCAGTTACATGGGAATAATTTTGTTGCCTGGTGTGGACCAAATAATCACACAACCTTATTTTCATGACCATAAGGTCACCGTACTAAAAGGCTCAGTCTCAGTTCTGTGTGTCATTACTGTATTTAATACACACATAAGGAACCTAACTATAGGGTTTATATACAGAAATAGATATATACACAAATAGAGTGGGAACTAAACTGAGTTTGGTTGTGCTTTATTTAAGTATTGATCACAAAGTACTAAAATTTTTTAATCATCACATGGTAAAACACACAGATAAAACAAGCACACAAGTGTGTGTATTTAAAAATAGAGCGGGGTAATGTCATCAATCAAACCATCAAAGTCCTCATCCTCTGTTTCTGATTCCAACAGCAGCTAAATCTCCATCAAACATGCCAGCATCACTTTCTTCACCGTCAGAGTCACTTTCCTCTAAATGATGCTTTATAATCTGCTGGAAGTTGCTGTGCTACCGTAGTCCTGGTCTGGATGGAGAAATGGCACAGAAACGAAAGCACCACGACCAAAATGTTAAATTTTCATTTCTTCTGCTGCTTTACTGCTTTTAGTCAAATGGTGACCGTCGGAACGCTTCTCCCACTCATTCTTTGTTCGGTGATCCACTGATTGAGTCTTTGCTCTGTGATCCACTGATTGAGTCTTTGTTCTGTGATCCACTGATCCGGTCTTTGCTCTGTGATCCACTGATCCAATCTTTGCTCTGTGATCCACTGATCCAGTCTCTGCTCTGTGATCCACTGATCGAGTCTTTGCTCTGTGATCCACTGATCTAGTCTCTGCTCTGTGATCCACTGATCCAGTCTTTGCTCTGTGATCCACTGATCCAGTCTCTGCTCTGTGATCCACTGATCCAGTCTCTGCTCTGTGATCCACTGATCCAGTCTTTCCTCCAACTCGTACCACCTGTCTTATGTCTTAAACTCAGCTGTGTAGCTGATTTCCTTCAGTTTAAACTGTGCTTTATCAGCGTGTCTCTTTACCATTTTCAGGTTGTTAAAACAACGATGTTCTGCATAACGCACATCCCCGATATTTTATCTACAATCCATGCCCACACTTCCCCCTACATACATACATAGGCTCACGCACATTTTGAAGAAAATATAAGACTTTAATGTGCACCTATAGTCGTGAGAAAACGGTAGTGGTGCGAAAGCAGCGTTAAAGCCTGCATGAGATGGTAAAGCATGCTGGGTACAAGCATAACAAAACAGACACTGATGGACTTGAATATATTATTATTGATCAGTAATAGGAGGCAAAAAACTTACACGAGCCAGCAAATCCATTCATATGAGGTCGCTCAGACACATTCTTTTGAGATGACAACCCGAGCATCTTTCCGTATGCTTGACATTAACAACAGGTTAGGTAAAAACGACTTACTCAATAACACGGGTGGACAAAATGGACAAACTTCGACGTATTATCCTCTAGAAGATCTTTAAGTCCTCTTTAAGCCTTCCTGCATTCGCTTTGAAGTGAGTCATACTTCTGGTGATAAATAGGCCCGTTTACGGCATATAAAACATCTCAGCTCCAGCAGCTGAGTCAGAATGCATGAATATATGTAAATATACAAGCGGCTCTCCCTTGCTGTGCCATCTCGCTGAATTTGCCTCCCGGGGTTATTTAGCGCGGCGACACGGTGGTGCGGTGGGTAGCACTGTTGCCTCACAGCAAGAAGGTCGCAGGTTCAAGACCGCCTTGGGGCCTGGGTCTGGGGCCTTTCTGTGTGGAGTTTGCATGTTCTCCCCGTGTCTGCGTGGGTTTTCACCGGGTACTCCGGCTTCCTCCCACAATACAAAAAACATGCTCAGGTTAATTGGTAAACTCTAAATTGCCCATAGGTGTGAGTGTGAGAGTGAATGGTGTGTGAATGGTGTGTGTGCCCCACGATTGGCTGGCGACCATCTGGGGTGTATCCCTGCCTCTCGCCTTAACGCGCTGGGATAGGCTCCAGCAGACCCCTGCGACCCCGAAAGGGAATAAGCGGGATAGACAATGGATGGATGGATGGATGGTTATTTAGCGCCTTGCCGTTAGTTGTCCAGCGTCTATAGAGTGTGTGTCGTGTACAACAACATTCCTACTTTTTCGATGTTTGTTGTCAGCAGTTTGGAGCCGGTCCTCCAGTCCCCTGCTGTTCCCCCCCCCTCCCCGCTGCATGCACATCCCACATCTACTTATTCTGCCCATAATTCGTCTCATCTCTGCCGCTCTCCCCCCTCTCTATTTATATTGATGTCTCAACCGCCGGAGCTAAGCTACCTTTAATAAAAAAAACTAAAATCTGTCACAGACACGCGCCATAATCGGGGAAAACTTTTTTAAAATGTGTTTACCCAACACTTTCAGCAATTCTGCTTCTTACTTTTTGGGGGGTTCTAGGTACACTTCCCTTCTCCTCAGATGACTTTGTCAGGTCGCATCTGTTTTTTTCCTTCTTTCTTTTATCCGAAATGCTTTACAAATGAGAACATTCGCACAAAGGCATGCAGACTGGAGTGGCCTGGGGATCGAAGCTCTGACCTTGCGGGTATTGAATGACCCGATCTACCTCCAGAGCCACAGACGGCCCTATAGCGTTGTGTTGAATCTTAGGGCGCTCTCGCTCAGCTGGTTCGACTATTTGGACCCCGCCAGGCAATGCAATCGTAAACTAAAATTGTCACCAATTAGCATATGGACCCCGGCGTGGTCCGCTGTCACACCTGCAAACGAACCGATCGGTCCGATTGACGTTTCATCGACTGATGCTTACTCATTATGGGGGGGGGTTACACATTCACACATTTCTACACGTACTACATCCTCTGTATTGGCAGTTTTCTAGTGAATAATCAGTTTGATGCAGTGGAATCACTAAGACACACAGTGCATCAATTTATGGGATGAACAATCTTCCAAAGAGCCACATGGGAGGCTGTGAGATAATTAGCATCCCCTCTTTTGGACCCAAATTTGGGTTTTCACCATCAAAATTTCTCGTTTTGTGGGTGGAAACCACGTCTTTTTGGAGGTCTGAGTGCTTGATTGATGCATCATACCAACATGAATGAACCCAACTCTTTGGTCTTTGGTGTTAAAAATGGGACGATCTCGTGCAAAGTCCCTCAGACACATTTGCATTCCGTCGTGGACTCACAATGAGGACGCTGTGGAGGCTCGAGCGGCGACGTCACACGGTTCTACCAACAAAGGCGGACTTTGAGTGGTGGAGCGTTGACGACGCCACCCAGAAGTTCCTGGGGTTTCCTACATCTCTCTACCATGACACGCTCTGTCATGCCTTTTAATAAAAGCTCGTAAATAAAAGATCGTAATTCTTTTCTTTTTTCCTCCCTGAATAATGGAGCCATTGCATGTGTTACCCTAAGGACATATGTTAGATGATCTACCCACAAGCGTCTCCTTTCATTAACGTGTTTCTGGCACTTTGAATCTGTTATAATTGCCAGATCTTTAACTCTGTACAAGCCATAATGTCCACAGTGGTGGTGCTAATAAAGAGATTCACATTTTGATTAAAGTAATGCACTTTTCCGAGTATCATTAGCAATGGGATTATGTCATTAACGTATTTTTTGATTGACGGTAGGGTCTATTTACATAGATTCCGCTGTGTATTTGCACTGTTTATTCGTGGGCCGGTGCTTTGCCACCATTTATCACCTGGATGTTTACTACCGGATGTCGTCCAAACCCCCGATAATGATGCGTTTGAACCATATTTATTGTCTTTCGAGCACGTCTGCGAGATGAGAATCTGAACAGTGCAGTAGGAACAATGTGTTCGGTCAGACCTGCCACTAAATTTAGCGATCCACCTAAGTTTAATTTCCCAGAGAACACGTCGCCGTGGCAACACCGCTGGGATTGATTGGGACGTCGGTGCGAGGTGTGAAGGGTTCGATGATTGTGAGCTTTTTTTGATTATGAAACAGCGTGTCCGTAAACCCCGATGATCCCTTCCTTTATAATGCCGCACCTTCCTGGTTGTCTGGGTTGGAGGAAGTTGAACGCTATACAATGCGCCTCCATGATTCTCTGACAGCGGGACTAAAATATACCTGCAGAGCGCTTCATCATGCATCGTGACAGCACGCTTCCACTTTAATAACTTGAAAGTTCTTATCCAGCAAGATGGAGAAGACAAAAAATAGTTTGAGCAAACTCTTCTCAGGCAATCTCCAAAAGGAGAAGTCTATTGATTCCATGAGTCTGAGAAGCAGTTTGACACGGAGCGAGATCCGCAGCTCCATGCCGCCTGACTTATCTCTGATTCGGGAGCCGGTTAATCCGGCGCGCGTGGAAACGGGAAGTGATAAATGTTGTGTTTGTAAGCTGTGACGAGGAAACAGAGGGGGGAGATCACAGGATACGGGAGGGAGGGGGGAACAAGACACACTATCACAAGCCGAGACAAAAGAGGCAGAACCTGAGGGACGTGTTTGCGAGTGCACGCCCGCTGCTCCCCGACGGCGCCGCTGACAAAGAGGGGCGCGCGTCATCGGGCTTAAGTCAAGGGGTTCGGAAGCGAGGAAAAGGAAAAATTGCAAGGTGACTTTTTGGTTTCCGGTTAAGCCTGAATCGAGGCTTTTTTTTTCAACGTATGCACCTATCGTCGTGGAAAAGACAAAGTGAGGTGACACTCGAATAGACGTCGGCCCTCGCATGATGAGAGACATGGTGATGTGGAAACAGAGAGAGAGAGAACCATATCGATCTCTGAGTGGGCGGAAATGTCTCTGTGCTGTTTTTTTTTTCCACACTTCTGTCTCATACGCTCCCAGACTTCACCTCACATGCACCCCTTTTTTCCTTTTTTTCCTTTTTTTTTCGTGGAGTTTATGTTGATCCCTCTTGCGTCTACATACACTCTCTGTAAGCAGCCACTTGTGCGTGCTCCTTTACATCAATCACACGTTATCCCCCTGAGATCTTATTTTACCACCCCTTCACTACGTTTTAAACGGAGCTCAGCTCGCACTCCAAATACATCTTCCGTGCTTTATATTTGGCAGTGACATTTTGATAATGCTTTTGCACAGCTTTTTTTTTTTCTTTCCTTTTATCTCTCCCGGAATCATCCCTCCCTAGATTACATCTTGTCTCCCTGCTCCTCTCCAATTTTCCCCTTTCTGCTTCCTTCCAAAGGAAGCCAGTGCTCCTCCTTAATTGACCGGTTTAGGCGAAACCTCCACATGCACTGTTCCAACTGCAGCAATGCAATTCTAACCAGACCTGAACTATAGCAGACACGTCACATCGTGATAATTTCATGCTTAGGTGAAACAAAACAGGAGTGTGTGTTGCATGCATTGGCGTGTTTGAGAAACCTATGCGCTTGTGTGTGTGTGTGTGTACACAGAATATAACTATGCTTTATCCCCCCTCATTTAAGTCTCCGCCAGGCGCGTTGGCTTGCCCACCCAGGGAAGCCAGGATTTGCAGAGAAGACCGTAATTAAAATCAATCATAATGGAGGAAAAGCTGCTTCTGAGACGTGCAGGAGTTCCAGCCCCCGACGCCCCACCGCTGAGCGGAGCAGCACGGGAACCCGCCAATTAAGACCCCTCAGAATACCCTGAATACCTGCAGCTCGGTGGCATTGTCCTCTGGGCTGGGGCCAACGTGGGCACATATACAGCACACACACACACATGCACACACACACAGCTGGGAGCCTGACTGACACCTTCAGAAACACCCAAATCCTCCATGGCATGGTTTCACATACCGCAGCTTTTAATCTTCTCTATGTGCATTGTTTGGAATTACAGTGGAGGTAAAATAAAATAAAATAAAATGCACGTCGTAATCTATGGTAACGCAATGCATGTGCAGGTTTGGCGCTGCCCACCGCTTCCTGGCTTCCAACGAATCTTTTTTTATACCTGAGCAATTATAGCTTTGCGGTGTTTAAGAGTAGAATCATAATTAAAAAAGAAAGGGATAAAAAAAAAAAAAGAAAATCCATGCTACCCTTTTTCCTGATTAGTAATTTCCAGCCGGAAGCCTGAATATATCTCCTACATAACCCAAAACTCGCACCAGTGTATCTTGCATCACGTCTTATTTCAGTTCCTTTTTAAAAGAACTCAATAAGACAACACACACACACACACACACTTGTGGGTAGATTTCTCTTCTCCGCTTTGATTGCAGAGCTGGCAGGTTACAGACAAAACCTATTTATGCATTTTCTACTGTGGGATCAGAGCGTGCCTGCGGGCCGAGCTTAGTGCCAGATGCACTGGCCTCTATGACAATCTCCCCATAATCTGATTAATCTCCAACCACACACCGCATCATATGTGCTGCATTTGTGCCGCTATACTTCCTGCCAGCGTGTCGGGGGTTTTATACTGTGACCCTCATTAAGGGAACAGAAGAGATTTCGTAAGTGTGCTGAAGATTTCCAGCGTTGAGCTGTGGGTTGATGATGTGCATGCATGTGTTCTGCATGTTCACCTCAGTGCTATTGCATAATAGAAAATGCCTGCAGGCCTCTTAAGTATGGGTGCACATTTTTTATTTATTTATTTTTTATTGGGTGCATGTGGAAATCTGACCAAATAACAAATAAGTAGGTCAGACAGACAGTCAGACAGGACAAACCAGCAGCGCCATCAGGCCAAATGAATCCGGCTCAGTGTGACCCGTGTTTTGTTTTTAGTGAATTGCAGTAAACAGGGTGAGATGAGAGAGGAAACGAGGAGGTGAATCTACACCAATGGGAGTTTCCAGGTTGTTGCTGTAAAGCCACCCCAGGTCAATGGGTGGAATTCAGGTGCTGGAATCATCACGTGACCCGGGTTCAGACGAACATGATGGCGGTGGTGTTGCACTGGGCCGTTTCCGTGTCTGCATCAGAGAGCGCTCATTGATTTTGGCATCGTTATTGTATTTTTTTTTCCTCGATCGTTCCTCACGCTGCAAGCCGTGTTTGGGTGCAGGGTCGTGCACATGTTTCCGCGTGGCATGCGTAGTGCTGAGGAAGCGCGAGGCAGCGGTTTTGTTTATTAGCACGGCATATGACGGGATGGCAGCACCTCCTGTCGCTGATCTGTATATGAAATTGCACGCCGCAGTGCGTGTGAACGAGAATGAAAACCGTGAGGCGGAGTCAGTTCGTGGCACTACGGTGTCGTTGTGTGGCGCTGCGCCACATGAAGACCAATGTGGGCAACACTGTACGGTGTCTTAACAACTCAGATAAGTACCAGGATGTATAGTTTGTGTAATATGTAGTTCAAATATAAGAACCTTGTAACCTGGAGGTTCCTATTATCATTCTTATTCATAGTATAGTTATGTGACAAGGCCTTTCTGGATGAGAATGGTGGTCAGATTACAGTAAAAGCATTCTAACATCTTCAACTCCTTTTATTCATAATAAGAAAAGAAAAAGAGGAACAGCAGAGCTCCTCTGTTTGGTTCAGCTGCAGGATTTTTTCAAGCATTTTTATTCTGTCAGGTATAAAAATGTGTGTGTTAACACACATTCGCCCCTGTCGCATATGCATACGTGCATATAGTTATACACCCCCCCTGGTTATAATACAGTTGCTGCTGAGTGCAGGGAATAAAGCGTTGATATCACATGGGCTGGCAGTTTCTTTGTCAGCGTAGCTTTGAGGCTACGTTAAGGCGGAATAATTAAACCCCGGGTATAACCTTTGACCCCACACATTGTTCTAATAGAGAGCCTGAGTCCACCATCACTTACCACATGGGACCTTATGAAAAAAAAAAAATGGTGGTTTGTTTCAGCTTCAGCAGCTTTTGGGCAAAGCTTGTGGAACATATTTTTATATATTTTTATGTCGTATGCTAGCATTATATTCATAGTACTGATCAGACGGGAAAAAAATGTAATTTATCGGTTTGGAAATTGGTGCAATTGGTAGATTTATTTTTTTTTTCCCGGGTCGCATGGGGTAATCAGATGACGGAGGCATTCCATACTCCCTCTGATGAATTTGTATAGTATAAAAAAATGGTCATCACAACAAAAAGCTGTCGGCGGGCGGAAATCCGCTTAATTGATTCCAATAGGAGAGAACGTCTTCATCCTTATCCTGCCCTGGGAGATCATTCTTAGACAATCTCATTATACCAGCTCATATCACTAAGCATGCTGAGGTCTGGAGCAGTTCGCCGATTGATCAAAGTTTTGAATCAGTCCCCCTGATATTGCTTCCTAATTGAGCGCTGCTGCCTCAGTGAACTTATAGGCCAGCTCTGGATACAGCAGGACAGTCTACCCTGCAACCAGATAGATGTGGATTGTCTAGGAAATTAACCTCCTTGGGACTGTTGTACCAGAAAAAGAAAAAAGTGTCGCACTGTGAGCAGCACATGCAGCAGTAGCTCGTCCAGGGTCCGCCCGGGCTCATTCATTATTTATCCTCGACTTAAACCCCAGTCCTCCCCGTCTACGCCGTCGACATTTCTCCCGTTTCCCTCAACATCTTGTTGCCAGCAGAAATCATCATCCAGCTGGCCCGCGGCTTCAAATAAACTAATGGTGTTCTTTGATCCGTAAACATCGCGCACCCGGCCATCTGGCGAAAAAAAAAAAAAAAAAAAAAAAACCCTACTTGGCCGCGTTGGAGTTTACTCGGCGAGAATCGTAAATGTCTGCGGCGTGAGACGTTGTCAAAGCAGGATCTCGTCCTGCACCTGCAGGAAGAGCTCGCTGCAACCTGCAGCCGCACATGAATACGAATTTCTATTAATAAAAAAAAGGATGCCGTTTAATATTTGACGTAATATTTATATCGATCTGAGTGTATATAAACATGTATAAGGATTCCTTTAGTAAAGTTTGACCTCTATAAGCTGAGACCTGCTGCTGTCTGCCAACCAGCAGGTTTACTGCAGCCCTATTATACTGATCACACACACACACACACACACACACACACACACACACACCCCATTAACACCACCCGGGTCCTAGATTATAGTGACCTACATGTGGTGGATATTATTGAACTAGGCTGCCCGCTAATCAACTCCATGCCCATAAGCATCGAGTGTGCGCTCACACGTGTGCGGAACAGATAGGATTGATTGGACGCGTATTGGGTTCGTTAGCTCGTGGCCGTGTTGCTGTCTGCGGCGAGCGGGTCGCTGCGTTTCTGTGGGATTCTGCCAGTCACACATACGCCGAGCGCTGATTGTAAAAGATCTGAGAAAACGGCGGCCTCCTCTCGAAGATTAAAACGCTGAACGTCCCTGTGCAACATTCAGCCACACACACACACACACACACACACACATATATAAGTTTGTATGGCGTATTGTGCGGTGCGGGGCAGGCTCGGTGGCGCTGTGGAAATAGATCAGAGCGTGGCCGGTGTTCGGAGCGACTGCAAACTCATTACCACTGGCCTAGATATTCACATTTACAGCCTGTTTTTTTTTTTTTTATTTTCCTCCAGTGCCATGCACGCGTTTAAGCTCCGCATGCAACCGCATGCAAATGCGTCCGCCGTCCATGCACAGTCCCGTTGTGAAGTTCACATGAACACTACATCTCATTTAAGGATGGACATTGCTAAAAAATAAATTAAAAAAATGATACCCACACTGCTCATTGGTACAAATACTTATTGACATCATTTGTTACACAATTCTATTATATTCTATATTAGTGAAAAACAAACACAAGTTTCTCCCCAAAAAACTACATTTAAACATATCAGAGTGAATTTTCAACACAAATATGAACATCTTTTTTGTATTTTTTAACTAACTAATTGTAAACCATGGTGAAATCCCTGATGTGTAGCTGCAGTGTGTGATTATGATGCAGAAACATAGTGGGATTGCATGGTAAAAGTCAATGTTATCGTCAATTTCTTCACGTGTACTTGACATACAAAGGAATGGAAATTGCGTTTCTCACTATCCTATGTGTTTTACATGTACAACAACATTAAAGTGCAGTCCTAAACTAGATTTTTAACAATGGTGGTGCAGGAGCTTAAGGCTACTTTAGCCTAGCGTTGCTAAACTAGGAATGAACCAACAGGTATGACAGGACCAGACATAAGTAGTAGATTATGGAAAGACAGATTCAACAAGACAAAACAAGACAGCACTGATGGTTCCAGCTGTGTGCATTATGAGGTACTTGTTGTTTGTTAAATGCATTTCTTACCCTTTGCAGACTGTTGTATGCATATCTAAAGACTCAGTCCAGTTATTTCTCTCTAACTCTAGGCCCTAACTCAGAAACAGGAGGGGGCAGAGACTAAATTAAATTCTGCTCAGTGTCTCTCTCCCTGTTGTTCTCTGACATCTTTAATTGTCAGCGAACAATACAATTAAACTTGCATTTCCTCCAACCCGGTGCATGTCTGCGCTAATGAGGGGCTAATGGCCTGCTGCCGCCCCGGCGTGCAGAGCGCAGCCACTTTGCACTCACGGATCCTGTTTTTTTTTTAATTTATTTTTTTTTTTCGCGTGCCGTAATTGTTTTGCCATCGTGGTTTGCGTGTGACAGAGTGATTGTCAGCACACGCGCCCGCGACGAAATTGAATTGCGCAGGGAAATATTGTGTTTCGGGAGTCGGAAAAGGGATGGGAATGCGCTGCATGCAAAAAAGGAAAATGGTGCACGCTGTCAATCCTGGCCTTGTGGGGGCTGTCAGTGTTGGTGCATGTTCTTCTTCGCTCCTCAGCCATCATGCTCTGTCAGGCTCAGCATACACAGTGAACGCAGTGTCGACTCAGTATGCACCTCTCCACAGCCTCTGCCGCCTTCTCCTCGCCCGGATTTGTTCTAGTTACTTTATTTGAAGCTCAAATGACTGAGGAACCACGGTCGAGTGGTGGGATGAGGCGGGTGTTTTCTGTATTTCCCGCTGAAAGTCACCAAAGGGTCGCGTGAAGCTGAAAGCTGCTGCTGCTGCTGGTTAATGGGTGAAAAGCGAAGCGGCTCAGCAGGTGTTTTCCATCCGGCGTTGAAGGCGACCTGCCCCCGTTGACACGGCGCAACACGCTTGAAAGCTAATCGCGTACAGTGCCGCGAATCTGCTGACAGGCAATAAACATGCAAATGAGAAAAGTGTGAAGCGGATATAGTTGATTACCTAAGGTCGAATCCAAATTATGATCCAATGAGCAGAGTTTGCAATACAGCTTGTCAAATAGAATAAACATTTTTTTTTTAAACTTGTCAAGGACCTCTCTTTTCCTCCTGATTCTTGTTGGTAACCCAACATTCTTTCATATTAGAGGCTGATTTTCCATTTTAATCCTCATAAATTAATTTCTTGGAACAGTTGTAGGCGTAAATCTGCGCTGATTATTTCTTCATCTTTTTTCTTTTTTTATATCTGGTCTGGCCTCCAGGAGAACAGCGCGTTCTGCCCCGTATCTCCTTTTTTTTTTTTCTTTTTTGCAACCGACAGCTTCAGACGTGACACTAAATCGCACGGTAAAAGGTTGATTTAATAAGAGGATTAGTAACCCTGGTGGCGTGCACACGCGTATTGAGAGAATGCACAAAGGTGGCGCCGCGTGTCACACACTTCAATGCACAGTTCCAACTTGCAGGCACCGGATGTGCACTAATGAGCTCATTAGCCAGGTGCTACTGACTCTTTCTAAGTGTAGGACACACACGAGAAGATGAGAGCACAACACGCAGATATTTATTTGACTTCAGAGCATGCTTCTCCTCGTGTGCTTTCAAGCCTTGCTCTTTCTTTTTTCATTTTTTTTTTTTTCCCCCCCTCCCTCCTGTTCTGTGATGTAACTTCATATCTGTGGGCAAATGGAGTTTTATTCATTCAAGTTTAAAAATAAACAATAATTAGGAGAGAACTTTCATTTTCTAGCTTTGCAGGGCACCAGGGGGGAATGTTCCACAGTGGATTCAACTTCACAGGTGCTGATTTAATACAAAAGACACGTGCATGCAAAAAAAAAATATATATATATATATATATATATATATATATATATACATAATGCACACAGACACAGACACACACATACTCATAAAAGCCGTGCATACTAAAACCATAACCACCCACCTCTGCTAATTACTGCATGCAAACTTTTTTTTTTACACTCTCTCCTCTTCTAAAGCATCAACAGGCAAAGTGAGGCCCACATGCACATCTCTCATGGCTGCTTTTAAAGGAAGGTGGGTTTTAAAGGACGCCTCGCCTCTGCACGATAATTTACACAGGAATCGCGAAAAGTGTCTCAAAGCCTCTTAAACTTTAAACACGCCGCAACGCACGTGGGAGACGCGCAGCGGGCGCACGGCGTGCACCATCGAGATGCGATTAGGAGACCCAGTTAGCTGCTTCCTTACATTCCAGCCATGTCTTACATCCATATTTGGACCGTCTGATGCGGCTCGCGTTGATCTTGGAACACGAAATTGCCGAAACAGGAGGTCACTGCTTCAAAGATATCCCTGAAAAATAGGAAAATAGAAAAAGAACATATAGTTTCTTTCCTATGACAATATGCGGAAGTGTTTAAGCACTCTTATTAGTACTGTTCCACTGGAGTTTTTTTTGTGGAGTGAGTTTTTACAGAAAAACAAGAACGCATCTCAGCGCTGCAGCTTAGCCTGTTGTGTGATTTTATCCAACGCCGTTTTGCCGTGCATGCGCATTTCCTTTTCTAATCTTTTACTCCCTTCATTCAACCGTAACTGTCAACATGAAGCAAGGTCGACACTTTAATAATTACTTGAAAGAAATTATGCACACAGAATGGCAAGCGATGTCAGCGTTTAATTAAATCCGCAACCTTAAAGGAGCCCTTGTTATTAAAACAGCACTTTTCCAGTGTAACACGCCAGACGTTAAATAAGACCACCCGCTCTTTTCAGGCCTTCTCTGCGGCGTTGCTGCAACCT
This sequence comes from Eupleurogrammus muticus, assembly GCA_036785175.1. Classification (NCBI taxonomy): domain Eukaryota; kingdom Metazoa; phylum Chordata; class Actinopteri; order Scombriformes; family Trichiuridae; genus Eupleurogrammus; species Eupleurogrammus muticus. The sequence continues at coordinate 367,695 of JAYKQN010000009.1, read as the reverse complement.
GGCCGAACGCGAGCGGTTTTTGTGATGTCACAGCAGGAGTGGATGACAATAACAACCCGCTGCATCCACGTAACTTCTGCAGAGCACTTGACCTTGACTTGTGTTTCCATAGGCGGGGGGGGCATTTCTGTGGGGAGGGGAGGGGTAGTTTTGCAGAGTGTCTCAGATCATGCATTATTTATTTGTAATGGAAACACTCAACGACCCCTTTCAATTAGCTCTATGTACATGGAAGTATAATAAATAATGGATGCCATTATCATGCATGATGCATGCATTCCCTCTTATTCCTTATTCCTATATATATATATATGAATAAGAGAGAATGCATGCATCATGCATCCCCTTTTATTCCTTATTCCTATATATATATATATATATATATATATATATATATATATATATATATATAAACTAGAAACTAAAAGGAAATGCATGCATCGTGCATAATGATGATATCCATGATGCATGCATATATATATATATATATATATATATATAAACTAGAAACTAAAAGGGATATCCCTTACAAATAGTACTGCACACCCCATTGTTCAGTTTTTTATTCCAAAAAAAAAGTGTAGCCGTCTAAGGTTCTGTGCAACCGCTTGGTAGACCACACTTAGAGTCACTATATCTCAATGAATAATTTATAATTGTATAAATTTTCCAGTTTCCAATTCCTTCACAAAAATTCCAATTTTCTATCTTTATGTTCAAACCCTGAAATGGGGCAAAAGCTCAAACAGTTGCAAGGCACTGCATATATGTACATATATATGTATATATATATATAAAATGCTGATCCACATCATTAGGAGTGAAGTCTCAGTCTTCCGGGCATTTATTTTCCTTCGTGCTGGGTGGACATTCAGAGTTTTAGAAGCAGCAGATCTAATCAATGGAGACGTGGGTGATTGTGAAGGGTTGGGCGGGCGCCGCGAAAATTAAATTGGTTTGTGACACATCTGATGGTGTCATTGAAGATCTTGACTCCATCCCGCTGATACATGCTCACACATACATTCACTCAGTATCTCTCTCATACACACACACACACACACACACATACACACACTGGCAGTCACAGCAGATGAAGCTTAAACTTGCCAATATGTGACGGCTCAGTTTTTTTTCTGAAAGCACACTGCTCAAATCTACTGGCGTGCAGTGAATTTCGCATTTCATGAATGTTCCATTGAATTCCGAAACAGATTGGGGAAAAAAAAAATGTCTGACCGTTAAAAAACACTTCAGGGATTTGGGGGGAAACAGTGAGGTTGTTAAACATCGAGCGGCCACTGATTGGCGTGATTGGCATCCCGCTGATTTCCTTCATGTGTTGTTACGCCAGTCATACTTAACATCACAGATCATAGCTACAATAAGCTGCGGGAGGCACTAAACGTCTGCCGACTTTTTGTTGTTGTGTGGAATTGGCCGATTGGAGCCAGTGGACTGAACCCAGCTAACAGGATCATCAAGTGTCGCGTTAGTTATTTATCGCTGGCTTGGTTTGCTTGGATTCACCAGTTTTTTACTTTTCTTATCAGTTATCTTATCTCTGTCACGCTGTTTGGTTTGATATCTTCTTAACTTTTTCTATTAGGGCCGTGGTTCTCAAATAGTTTACTGTCCTAGAATCAAGTGCAATAGCACCTCCACTACATTAGGGGGCAGTGGCGCTCTCATGATATATCACCACGGGGGGGGGGGGTGTTATGGGAAATAGGTCGTCAGACCCTTCAAACTGTTGCATAAAAAAAAAAAATAGGTTGTTTAAACTGATTCAAACGTAACAGGATGTCTGGTTACAGCGGTGGTTCTTAAATAGCGAGGTTCCGTCTAGGGGGGCGTGTTTGACCTAGGAAAACATGCTTTTTTAATTTTTTTGTTCTGTCCTAGAATAAAGTGCAATTGCACCTCCGCTACATTAGGGGGCAGTGGCGCTCGCATTGTCAGAGTGTTCACAGGGAGCATACAGCACAGAGTATGAGTATGAAGTGTAGACACCAAGTGACGCCATGAAAACATATTTAACAGGGATGAGAAGACAGGCGGAGAGAGACGGAGATAAAGAGACAAACGAAAGTCTCCCAAAGCTAAGACGAGGAAATATGACGAAGCGTCTGTAGCGCTTGGTTCACTGTGAAAGACCGGTGTGTTACTGAGTCTGAAATGTTGACAGACAATAATTGAGAAGCGCTGCATTAGGGAGTCCTGCTGCACCTTGTGCCGTGACTATAGAAGCTTTGACTCGAGTTGGGTGTGTACAACTCTTCTCTCTGCTGCAGGTCCTCACGTACAGAGGGGAAACGTGCAGCTATTGATTGCACGTTATATTGCTTCATAACAGACTCCTCCTATAATGTGCTGTGCTTTTCACTAATGCACCTTGCATGCAGGTGGAGAAAGGGTATACGTCTGACCTCAGGGCACAGCTGTACAACTGTCCGTGATGGAAAAGGAAAAAAACAACATTTTTATGAAGGTATATTTGCCCGTGTCGTCTATCTAGCCATAGAGATGTTTTTTTTCCTGAGCAGTGTACAAAAACGGGCACTGCAGAGGTGCAGAAGTAATAAACCTGCAGTTTACAGATCTGATTTAGATCAACGGGTTGGAAGCAGTGAAGAGACAACCTCATCTGAAAAAGGTCCCATATTGTTCCCTTTTTTTATTATTTGAAGTTTTGATATCTCAAACAAGGTAGGTGCATGGATTTAAAACCTAAAGTCGTCTCAATATATACTTTTACAAATCCTATCTACAAATACTCTCTAGGAAGAACGGGCTGAATGTAATAAGATAGAGGTTATTTATGAAGGTGTAGTGGGTGCAGAGCAACTGATCATCTATGACAGTGGAATTTGTAGCTGTAGAAAATAATAAGTCACTTTCCCTCTAAAACACAACAGGAGTTACACCTTCTAAAATTGTTCATTTAAGATTATATATTAATCTCTACATATGTTGCAGTGAATTTGGTGCAAAACACATGTACGCAGCCGTAACAGTGTGAGGTCATAGGCAAACATCTGCACGTCCGACTTGAATTCAATCGATGGGCGCTGCACACCTGCGGAATGTTTCGCACTGTTCGCTCCATTTCTCAAACGATGCTATTTCGCTCACATATTAGTTCAGCGTGTTTTGAATTTTGCAGCGAGTGTCTCCGACTGAGGAGGATTTCTGAGAGCTGGAGCTCAGGGAACGTTATCTGGAGGTTATCTGACATCCACCATCGCTTTTGTTAATAATTTACCGTGTTAGTGTTAATGAAGCTGATTGGATGTTAAACCCAATTAAAAGGTCTCGGCAATGCACTAGGAAACTCCGGTTTGATCACATGGGCGCATGACATTGCATTTACACTGTTTTTTAAGGCATTACTGGACCAGACTCTTGAGGTGCCACATTCCTAAAGTGTAAATAATGATAAACACCTTAATAGTCATTATGCATCAATTTCTGAACATGGGGAGCCAGCAGATAAAATGCTGTGAGTCCAGCGTTTAACCAATATTCCAGCCTCTGCAATTCGTCACTCGCATGCAACCATACCTGCAGCAGCTCATTAATTGTGTTTAAACAAGCAATAAACCTGAGTCAAATCTGGATTTTCACTTATTTCTGGTTTGCAGAACTAAGTCTTGTTGGGCTCTGTTTCTAACTAAATCTCCACTTATTTTATTAAAAATTAAAAAGCCAATAACATTGTTAGCACTAATAAGATCACAGTTGCACCTGTTTTTTTGGGGGGGATTGTTAAAAATATTCAGGATAATGAAAAGACACAACTCAACGTTTTAATCTGAATTCAAATCTGAAGAATTCACGTGACGGCTTTAAAGCACCATATATTCCTGCCTTGAATATATTAGATATGTTTAATTAAGGCCATCACAAGTGGCCTAATTATAAATTTAAATAAATTAAAAAAAATATCGAGCTCAGTGCTGGATTTTCCGATGCATTAATTTGTGCTGCAGATTGAGCGTGTGACGGATGCCAGGCTGGGACCGGGGTTAATTGTGAGCAACAGTGATGTCTGGCAGCAGCGTAATGAGCAACAGAATCACTGCTTGTCGAGTCAAAGAGTGAACGAGCGAAAGTAGGAGCTTCAAGTGTCTCCCTACACGTGGTGTTATCTAAGACGCTTTCACACCCACGACTATAATTTTACAAAACATATTCGCTCTCCGGCTCTAAATCATACGATTCAGCACAAATAAAGGTCCATAAAGACATGGATGAAAAGGAAATATATAACAAAAACTAACCTCCAATCACTGGGTTATGTCCTGTTCACAATACAGCCTTTTTATTAAATTTCTGGCAAGTATTTATTCGCAAATTTTGAAAATGCAAATACGGAACATTGTCCTCTTTCTTCCACACGACTCAAGATATGTTAATACGTTGTCGTTTTTACACCAAATCATGGTAATAAAAGCTATGACAGCTGTCACAATGCACTGGAATTTTCCTGATTTTGACATAGTGATGGACTAGAAGTTTCCTTTGAGTGAGTTTTTGCCCTAAAAATCCCTGGAAAATAAAACTTTTGCTTCACTTAACACAGGATCCTTCGTGAGCAATGAGGTTGACAAATGTGGTCAGTACTGCGTTATGATGGCTGACATCAGGAATCAGCTTTACAACATGAGATTCTACTACTGGAGATAATATTAACCCATAAGAACCCACAGTGTTGTTACACCGGTGTAACAAAAACCTTGGTTCCCCCAGACTCTTTATTATAGGGTCTGAACTTAACTCATTAAGTCCCAAAGTGACATAAACTAATCATTATTTGGGATTTGTTTATTACTAACGCCCAATGTTACATATATGTCAAAAATACAGATCTTTGGGAATAAAAAGTATTATTCTGGATAATAAAACAACTTTATAAATGTGTTCTATTGGGCCCATTTGGTCTGAGGTATAACCCACATGATTTTCCTTTAAGCATGAATGGGTCTGGGTTCTTACGGGTTAGGGTTAGGGTTAGGGTTAGTGCCAACAGCACTCTGGCAATCGTTTTAATAATAAGATGCAGCACTTGTTGATCAGGATTGTGAAATTCAACTCAACCCGCTGGAACTCTTTACATATGAGACAGCGCGAGGCCCGCGAGGCGTCGTAATGGTAAAGCTTTTGTGGTGGATGGCAGCACCAGATGTGTAACT